>CAESWR010000242.1:1113831-1124025 GCA_903171835.1 Mullus surmuletus | reverse complement strand
GTCGGGCTGCGTAAAGTGGGCCATGGTTATTCACCAGCAATCATCTTTCCTCCCGAGACTTTGTGTGTTTCACAGCAAGTTGGAATCCCACTCAGTGTGTGTGCTTGTGTGTGTGTCTGTGTGTGTGTGTGTGTACTTTGTCCTTTCTGTGTCTGTGAAAGTCCCGTCTTTGTCTCGTCTCGTCACTCAGGATGATTTCCAGCACATCTCCGTCCTCTCCTCAGACTCACGTTGACTGTCATGTTCTGGTCCTCAGTGTTCTGGTCCTCAGTGTTCTGGTCTCTTCTTCTGGTCCTGGTTTCAGGGTGGAGCCGCTGCCCCACGACACCCCCAAGCCTCCTGGATACACCCGCTTTGTCTGCATCTCAGACACGCACTCGCGCACTGATGCCATCCAGATGCCGTATGGGGACGTTTTCATCCACGCAGGCGACTTCACCGAGCTGGGTCTGACCTCTGAGGTCAAGAAGTTCAACGACTGGCTAGGTCAGGATCTCCGAGAGAGAGCGCTGCCGTGGCTGCAGATGTTTACACCTCTGATAACAGCCAGGCTGCATTTACTAAGCGTGAGATCAGAATACTGCAAACTCCTCCACATGAAGGTCTCAGGATCTCATTCGTCATTAAATAACATTATCTCTGAAGGGCAGAAAATGTTAACAGATGTTTTGTTGTAAATTTAAAAGCAGCTAACTTTACTTCTGAAGGCTCTCACTCATCCAGCTCATCCATGCATTTCCATAATGGACTGGTGCTCCTGCACCATTCAAAGATCTCCACAGACATCACTGGGATCAAAGCCTGCCGCACTCATCAGGCTGTGTCACAGCAGACCTTCAGAGAAATTTATTACAATCAAATGTTAATATTGATCATAATTGGACAAAAATAAGGTCAATGTCATCGTTCCTCTCCACCAGCTCCATTGTTCCCTGACATTGATGAACGCTGCTGTGCCTCAGCTGTTGCAGGAGGAAGGACGTTCCTGTGGGATTCATCAAAAACATATCCATCCCTCTGTCTATCCATCAGTCATCCAGCCATCTGTCCATCAAACTTCTGGAAACGCCCCAAAAAACGTCTGTGGGAAGTGAGCAGGGAGCAGCAGGCAGTTATCTTCATGTCCATGGTTATCTTCATGTTGATGGTGTTTATGTGGTTATCTTCATGTTGATGGTTAATGGTTATCTTCATGTCAATGGTGTTTATGTGGTTATCTCCATGTTGATGGTTATCTTCATGTTGATGGTTATCTTCATGTTGATGGTGTTTATGTGGTTATCTTCATGTTGATGGTTATCTTCATGTTGATGGTGTTTATGTGGTTATCTTCATGTTGATGGTTTATGGTTATCTTCATGTTGAGGGTGTTTAAGTGGTTATCTCCATGTTGATGGTTATCTTCATGTTGATGGTGTTTATGTGGTTATCTTCATGTGGATGGTTTCATAGTTATCTTCATGTTGATGGAGTTTATGCGGTTATCTTCATGTTGATGGTTATCTTCATGTGGATGGTTTCATGGTTATCTTCATGTTGATGGAGTTTATGCGGTTATCTTCATGTGGATGGTTTCATGGTTATCTACATGTGGATGGTGTTTATGCGGTTATCTTCATGTGGATGGTTTCATGGTTATCTTCATGTTGATGGTGTTTATGCAGTTATCTTCATGTGGATGGTTTCATGGTTATCTTCATGTTGATGGTGTTTATGCGGTTATCTTCATGTGGATGGTTTCATGGTTATCTTCATGTTGATGGTGTTTATGCGGTTATCTTCATGTTGATGGTGTTAATGTGGTTATCTCCATGTTGATGGTTATCTTCATGTGGATGATTTCATGGTTATCTTCATGTTGATGGAGTTTATGCGGTTATCTTCATGTGGATGGTGTTTATGTGGTTATCTTCATGTTGATGGTGTTTATGTGGTTATCTTCATGTTGATGGTGTTTATGTGGTTATCTCCATGTTAATGGTTATCTTTTTTAGATTAGATTAGATTCAACTTTATTGTCATTACACATGTATGAATACAGGCAACGAAATGCAGCAACGAATGTGTTTATGCGCTTATCTCCATGTTGATGGTTATCTTCATGTTGATGATTATCTTCATGTTGATGGTTATCTTCATGTTGATGGTGTTTATGTGGTTATCTCCATGTTGATGGTTATCTTCATGTTGATGGAGTTTATGTGGTTATCTTTATGTTGATGGTTGATGGTTATCTTCATGTCGATGGTGTTTATGTGGTTATCTTCATGTCGATGGTGTTTATGTGGTTATCTTCATGTTGATGGTATTTATGTGGTTATCTTCAGGTTGATGGTTCTTATGTGGTTATCTTCATGTTGATGGTTATCTTCATGTTGATATTGTTTATGTGGTTATCGTCATGTCAATGGTGTTTATCTGGTTATCTTCATGTGGACGGTTGATGGTTGTCTTCATGTTGATGGTGTTTATGTGGTTATCTTCATGTTGATGGTTGATGGTTATCTTCATGTTGATGGTGTTTATGTGGTTATGCTCTTGTTGATGGTTTATGATTACCTTCATGTTGATGGTGTTGCATTCTCAGGGTAGGAGACACTTTTGAGCCATAAACACCATCAAGGTGACGGTAACCGTGACAATTAATGCGAATCATCGCAAACGGCACTGATTCATGCACATGTAAAACAATGAGATTGAGGTGTGCAGAGGTTGATTTGGTCATGTGTCATATTCTTCCACATTTCTGCTTCCTCATCCATCACAGTTAAAACTCGGATGCAACCAGCTGCTTCCATTACGAGCTGTGAGGGTACAAGCAGGGTTCCCCTTGGTATTTGTTTGCTATTTTTCTCCTTATGTTCATTGTTTCTCTGCCCTGTCTCCTCTCTCGGTTGTTCCATGTCCTCCTCCAGGCACGCTGCCCTACGACATCAAGATAGTGATTGCTGGGAACCATGAGCTGACCTTTGACCAGGAGTTTATGGCAGACCTCATCAAACAGGATTTCTACTACTTCCCTTCAGCCGCCAAGTTGAAGCCTGAGAGTTACGAGAACGTCCAGTCATTACTGACCAACTGCATCTACCTACAGGATTCTGAGATCACCGTCAGAGGCTTCAGAGTCTATGGCTCCCCCTGGTGAGTGGTCTACATAATGCACAGCTGCTTTGTCAAAGTGTCCTGTCACATGGCACGCGCTCCTCAATTAAAAAAGAACTTTTGCCGCATTTAGCGCTTTGAAATCATGGCCCCCCCCCGTACCATCAGATCAAACATTTAGGCTCCTGACCCCCACCCAAGGTCACAGCACATGGAAAAATGATGAATACCAAAATGAACTCAACTAAATGTTTTAGGGAGCTAAAACTCCGCCCAACATAACATATGCAAAACCAATGGTGCTTCGGTATGAACAATCTGTGTCTGACAGTTTGCGTTGTTCGGGAGGAGACACGTAAAAAACTCCAGGTGTATCAGAGACAACCTGCCAGCGAGCAGCTGATGTTCACAGAGCCAGTTGCCATGGTGACTGACCCACACTTCCACTCTGTCATGTCAGGGTTAAATCTTCTCACATAACTCGCTTTCTGTAACACATCCCTGCTGGACTGATGAGCTGCTAGAGCAGGTGAGAGGAATCAGCTGCTGACGTGGGCGGAGTTAACAGGTGAAGAGCACCGACCAGGTGGGCGGAGCAAGAAGGTGCAGGAGCAGCAGGGAAACATACAGTCATTAAAGTCATTTTCATACAGAATGCCCGTGTATGTGTGTGTGCGTGTGTGTGTGTGTGTGTGTGTGTGTGTGTGTGTGTGTGTGTGTGAGATGCACAGCCGCGCGCCTGTCACCACAGTGCCGCGTCAACCAGGTGGAATTCTTGGCTCTGATACTGAATGCGTGTCGCTCACTGGCATCCCGGATAAAAACTCATGAATATATGAGGTGAAAGCAACTCAAACTGTTCAAATTCTTCATGATCTCATTCACAGATTCATGAATAAATGTACTTCACCTGTCAGTGTGGGCAGAGCTTGTCCATGCACTGAAACAGATCCCTCCCTGAACTACATCTAGTCACCAAAGTGTCCTTGAGCAAGAACTGAACCTGCTGCTCCTGTCATGTGTCCATTGGGGTGAATGAGCTCATGTATGTTTTATACAAATACGGCTGGTTTACCATTGAGTCCATATGTGTTTGTGTGTATGTATGTGTCTGTGTGTGTGTGTGTGCACGCGCGTGCCTTCCCATCTTCCCTCTCTGTTGTTGAAATGATTCCTCTCATTCCTGTTTCTTGCCGTCTCTTTTTCTCCTAACACCACAAACACATATTTCTCTTTGTATGGAGACCTGCCTGTTTGCTGCCAGCCGTCTCCACCAAATGCTCAATTCTCCAGCAGGAGTACTATAGCCCTCTGTTGCCATGGTGATGCCAGGCTCAGCTTTATTGTTTTATGCTCCAAAGATTATTCTGCTACCACCCTAAAGTGCTACTCGATGATCTGACTGTCTGATGGATTATGTGTTAGTTTATTGTCGAAGGAGCTAAACTTCTGATTTATTTTGGATGATTATTTTCCTGCTACTGAAGAATCTCAGGAACATTAACGCAGCATAAGGCTGCTGGAGGGCTTAACGCGTCTGTACTGGAATTGTTGGAAATGTTCTGGGCCAGGATTCACGCAGCTTCTCAACACTGACAGTTTCTCCTCATGACGAGAAATTTTGTTCACACAAATTTTTTCTTGATTGATGGGATAGAACCGTCTGACTGTAGACGGGCTGCCTGTCTGCTCATCTGTCTGACTGTAGACGGTCTGCCTGTCTGACCATCTGTCTGACTGGAGACGGTCTGCCTGTCTGATCATCTGTCTAACTGTAGACAGTCTGCCTGTCTGACCATCTGTCTGACTGGAGACGGTCTGCCTGTCTGACCATCTGTCTGACTGGAGACGGTCTGCCTGTCTGACCACCTGTTTGACCGTTGACAGACCACCTGCTCTATAAACATGAGATGTTAAATTTGCATTCTGGGATTTAGCTGACTGTTGGACCAACCCTATACGGAATTCGACATTAAAACTGGAACTAAGTAAAAATGCGGAAAATCACGGAAGTGGCTGACATTTTAGGTGAAATTTTTTTTTTATGAATGAAAAGGAACATGTCTCTCAGAATTTGTTACTTATGCCACATCTCCATTGACAGTATCGACTCGATTCGCATTTGTGTACGTTTCCACTGAGAAAAAGTATCTAGTACCTTCTGCTACTTTTTTGGTACCTGCTTCTGTGGGGTTCCAAAGAAATCAGCCCGGTACTTTCGGGTATTCAAAGGTGACTTAGACTGATTGATTGGTTCAGAGAATCGTCACAGCATCAGTGCATCAACAGCAGCCACGGAGTCAACAGAGTAGCTCTATCTCCTGCCTGCCATTTTTAAACAGCTGGGTGTTTGTTGCAGTCATCTGCTCTTCTTTTTTCTTGGCATTTGTTATAATGGCAGCGACAAAGAGCACGCCGTGGTCTTTTGAGGAGGTACAAACCTTCCTCATGTTGCACGCCGACCACCGCATACATACAGAGCTGGACGGCTCCACTGGTAACCAGCGAGTGGACCAGCAGCTTCCTTTAAGAGTGACTGACGCTCAACCGCGTTGAAATGATGTCACTGGAGTTGGGTGCGTCATCCAGGAAGTACTATTTTTGCAGTGGAAACGCTCCCAAAAGCAAGCAGAGTAGAGTCGAGTAGAGCCGATACCGTCAATGGAAATGTGGCATAAAAGCTGGTGACAAAGCACACTTCACTGCCCCTCCTCCTCCCCTCATTAATGCAAACATGTCGAAGCGGCCGGCTGACGGGGTTGAGACTCTAGAAATGGATATTTGTCAACTGTGGAAGCTTCAAAACTGCTCAGGAAGCCACGATCGGCAAAGCGTAATATCAGAGCAGCCACGGTGATCAACAGTGATCAGCTGTTGCTGCAGCGGTGGAGTTTGATAGTCGATTGAAGTCAAACATTGGATGTTTGTAATGCAAAAGCTGCATCATAGCTCACAGAACACGGAGCCCAGGAGAGGTCGGACATCTCTCAGAGAATCAGATGGTAATTCAGAGTGGCTTCTGGTGAGGAGGCCTAGAAAAGCAGCAACTCCCAGCTGCTTTTTAGGGTGTCTGTTTTTATGGTAACTTGTAAAGGAGGCTCCGCCGCGCACAAAAAAAACCCCTGCCGTGGCCTGGACCAATCACAGCCCTCTTGTACGTGTCTGTTCTGGTTGGACCATAGACTGTATATAAAGGTTTGGACACAAGAAAAAATAGTGTCATGTTTTTGTCAGGCATCATAAGTTTTTCCTTGAAATAAGCTTAAATGTGTGGAAGCATTAAAGTTTTCAGTTGTAACTGAATAAGTTGTCATTACTTTATTTCCTGTCTTTAGGTTAAATTTGCGGTAAATGCTAAAAACTGAATTCTCATAAATTAAAAACGGAAAAAAGACAGATTTCACAGGGCAGTTCCAGCAGTTGTGATGGGACAGGACGCAGATACAGATGTTGAACCTCTGTAACGGGGAACAGGACGCAGATACAGATGTTGAACCTCTGTAACAGGACACTCCACGAGGTGACTGACACAGATGGACGGACCAACATTCAGACCTATTTTCCTTTTTTAAATGACAGAAATGTTTCCGCTCCACATGGAATAATTAAGGATGGCGATGCAAGAGACTCCTTAATTAGTTTTTTTAATTATTGAAGATTCACTTCTCCTTTTACAGTGGCCCAATTAAAATAGCTCATCAAAAACTCAAGAGGTGCCATGCCCCCCCCCCCCCCATACACACACACGCACACACACACACATACTTCTATTCCTTGATCCTCTCCTTGAAGGAGTGAATGAACAACTGAAGGAACGCCTGCTGGTCTCAGTGACACCAGGAAGTCCGAGTGGTGTTTGGTTAATGCAGCAGTCAATCACTGTGATCAGCTGTGGATCAGCTGTGATCAGCTGTGATCAGCTGTCGATCGCTGTGATCAGCTGTGATCAGCTGTCGATCAGCTGTCGATCAGCTGTGATCACCTGTGATCAGCTGTCGATCGCTGTGATCAGCTGTCGATCGCTGTGATCAGCCGTCGATCGTTGTGATCAGCTGTCAGCTTCAGTGTGACTGAGTGCAAAGCAAACACAGCTGAAGCTTTAACAGGAGCTCGATGAAGTCATTATTAAGAATAGGACTGTCACGATATCAGATATTCTCTTCACGAATATTGTGGGCAAAAAATGTCACGATAACGATATTATCATGATCTCAACATAAATAAATAATAATGGTACAATCAATGAAATTGGGAGACACACTAGCTTGGTGCGGACTGGGTAGGGGGAGGGGCTGAGACTTTGGGTGCTACAGGAGGGAGATGAAACAGAACGGAAGTAACCAGAGTCAGATGGAAAACACACACTGTTGCAAGTGGCACTGGATCATTTACACGATATTGTCATATGCGTATTTTTAACACAATATTGAAATTTCCTTTTTTAATATCCTGATTATCATCAATACATATATATTGCGATGTGTTATATATCGCAACAGCCCTAATTTGGAATTGTTAAAAAGCCATTTTGGAAAAAATGAACACGATATTCTGAACTCTGGGCCCGTCTGTGATTGATACCTGTACAGCTGAGTCAAGACACGCCAACTTTTCAAACGATTTTCCTTTTTCAAATAGAAACATCTCAAGCTAGCTTCCTCCACAACATCATGTTCAGCTTGTCATTACTCATTATTGCCGCATTTTGTTTCTCTGTTCAAAACGTAACACTGAGAGAAACTGAAGAAGATCAAAACCAAAATTCAAAACCAGAATTACTGACAATCCTATTGATTGATTATATCACAATCAGATCGGCCTGGAAAATGTTTGCAGCCACTGGCTGCTTCCCATCTCGACTTGAAGCCTTCGTTCCCATCGTGCGAGAGGCTGAGTGAGTGTGAGTCTGACACACGTGATGCTGGCAGCAGTCAGCTTGTGAGCATCTTCATCCCTCATCACTCACTCATTCACTCTTTCACTGGACTCTAAAGAAAGCACAGCAGCTCTAGATTTTTTGAATAAACTGGGGAAAAAAAGATACACGTGCCAGCGGTCACGGTGCTGCCTGAGAGACTCACGTCCATCGATTTCACTTTGCCTAAAAGAAATTAAACTGCTGCATGTGTAGGTCCAGCTGGCAATGTTTGCACATGTTGTCGTCCACTCCTCAGCAAATACAGTGTGGCACGATGTGGCACGACACAGCACGGTGTGGCACAGCACGGTGTGGCACGTTGTGGCACAGCACGGTGTGGCACGGTGTGGCACAGCACGGTGTGGCACGTTGTGGCACAGCACGGTGTGGCACAGCATGGCACGGCAGAGCCTCCTATACAAGTTAGACACCATAAAAAGCAGGGAGGTGCAGCTGGGAGTTGCTGCTTTTCTGGGCCTCCTCACCAGAGGCCACTCTAAATTACCATCTGATTCTCTGAGAGACGTTCAACCTCTCCTGGGCTACGTGTTCTCACTTCCCGCCCCGCCTTTATTCCGTTTTCAACTTCCATCCCTCCAGCTCTGACGTTCCCTGAGGATGGCAGCGCAGTCGCCTGCTAACTCTGAACATTAATAAATGGGTACTTGGGGGATGGTAGAGGACAGAGAAAAAACTGGCCTACTTTAGCACGTCTCACTTTCCCACCCCCCACATCTTTGCACCCCCCTTTATTTTTCTTCCTCCTCATCTCAAATTCAGTCTCTTTCCTTCTTCCGGAGCGCTGCCAGTCTGCAGCTCTGAAGCCCAACAAACAGCGGTGCAGACAGGAGGAGCAGAGGAGAGGGCATTTATTGTGTCTTTTCCCTTAAGGGATTTCTCTTTAAATTACCTGTTAAGTGGCCTCTGGGGGCGGAGCTTCCGCGTGCATCGCAGCCGCAGTGTGTCTCACTCACGCAAGAGGACGTTTGTCTCCATTTCTCACTTGCCTTCCCTCCTCAAAGCAAAAAGCCTGCAGATGAAAAAGTGATTTTACAGCGATTGTTTGCTCAAGTTCCTCCTCGCCTCCATCAGCACCCTGCCTTTCACTCAGAGGTTTGGCTTCAGTGTGCTGCGCTCAATTATACGTCAGACAGTCAAGCTTGGCAGTCGGCTAAACTCCTCCTCCACATCAAGACTGTGAAGACCACGCCCCCTCCGTCCACAGCTTTACTGACATGAAGAAGTATCACACACACACGTCTCGCTTCAAACTTCAGTAAACACGAATCACACTCAAATAGTGAACACACACGTCACCGATCACATTCAAATACTACACACACGTCAGCGATCACACTCAAATAGTGAACGCACACGTCAGCGATCACACTCAAATAGTGAACGCGTACGTCAGCGATCACGTTCAAATACTACACACACGTCAGCGATCACACTCAAATAGTGAACGCACACGTCAGCGATCACGCTCAAATACTGAACACACACGTCAGCGATCACATTCAAATACTACACACACGTCAGCGATCACACTCAAATAGTGAACGCGTACGTCAGCGATCACACTCGAATATTGAACGCACACGTCAGCGATCACACTCAAATATTGAACGCACACGTTAGCGATCACACTCAAATAGTGAACGCTCACTTTCTGATGCTGACCCTTCCTGACAGGGGTGAAGCTCAAGGCGGGGCAGGTGGGGCCAAGGCCCCTCCCCTTTCCGACTAGACCAACCCCCCCCAAAGCATCACAAAGCTTGACAGTGTTTGCCATCACTTATAATTCCAGCACCGTTTATTTCCTCCTGCTCCTCCTCCTCCCCTCCGTCTCCTCTTCTTCTTCCGCCTCCTTCTCTTCTTTTCTTCATTATTTTCACCTTCATCATTGCCTCACCCCATCTGCGCCCCCAAAGGAGAGCAATCTGTTTTCCGTCTTTCTTTCTTTGTTTCTTTCCTTCTTTCTTTCTGCTTATCCTCTCCCTATCCTTCATTTCCTTTGAAAGAATTTGCATTTTTTTTTTACACATTCTAATTTGCTACTAAATGGGACATCTGTTTGAGAAATGGAAGATTTGCCACAGTTGCCAAGGCAACTATCATTCTGAAAGAAGTGGTGTTGATGATTGAGGGTGAGGGGGGGGGGGGGGGGGGGG
>CAESWR010000242.1:1100074-1113811 GCA_903171835.1 Mullus surmuletus | reverse complement strand
GTGTCCTTGTTACGGGAGGAAGGAACAAAAAGTCCAACAGCTTTAACGGCTGGAAAAACCAAACCTGCTCCACAGACAAACATCTCGTCTCCCAGCTGTTTTCTGAGGAGGTTCTCCATCAGTCTGTGGTATGTGCTGCCATCTTCCTCTCTCACGCTGCATCAGTAACATCAGAGTGACGTCTGCTCACCTCCATCACTGCTAATCAAGCTTTGTTTCAAAGCAGAGAGGATTTCCCCTGAGATTCTAAATGTGAGTAAAACAGGTTTTAATTATCTCTGCTAACGAGCATAATGTCACCGTGGTGACGGGTGGAGCCACAGTGGAGGACAGACAGAGGACTGTTTTTACCACTTTATCCAGCTCCTTCCCATCAGCTGCGATGGCTGAAGCAGTCAGAGTCATGGCTGACTGGGTTTTCAGGAGAGCTCCGCCTCGACCTCGTGAGCAGAAACAGTCTGCTGGTCTGCTGTGAAGTGGACTTGTGTGATGAGTCAGGTTTTCTAAGTGACATTTGATCACTACTTGCAAATCATTTTAAGACACAAGATAAACTAAGCTAAGATTAAATAAGATAAGATGAACATGCTAAAATAGAATAAGCAACGGCAAGACAAGGTAAGCAACAAGAAGACGGTGTGTGTGTGTGCATGCGCTTGTCTCAGAGTATTAACCGGCCCATCATGTGTGCACCTACAGGCAGCCCTGGTACTATGGTTGGGGCTTCAACCTGCCGCGTGGTCAGGCCCTGCTGGACAAATGGAACCAGATTCCAGACAGCACAGATATCCTGGTCACACACTGCCCCCCACTGGGTGAGACATGCATTACAGCTGCAGACCACAGCCTTCTGCTGGCTGGCGCGCCTCTCTGGGCAGTCACAAGAGTCAGGACAGCAGTGGCCTCCCTTTGGCTACTTGCTAAGAGCTAAGAGTTACTGATGTCCAAATCAAAATATCTTTTCAGGAAGGTTGGATAATAATATTGATCATGATACATTTTACAGTCAAACATTTATGCATTTTGCCATTTAGAAATGTAAAAAGGTTCAAGGTAGGGGAGGAGATAAAAATAAATGCAATTATTATTATTCCTTTATATTACAGGTTTATATAAAATAACACTGTGTGTGTGTGTGATTGTTTCCTACATCTTCAAGGCTTCTTGGACTGGGTCCCCAAAAAGATGCAGCGTGTTGGTTGTGTGGAGCTGCTCAACACGGTCCAGAGGAGGGTCCAACCCAAACTACACGTGTTTGGCCACATTCATGAAGGTGAACAGGCAGAGTGTGTGTCAGCGTGTGTGTCAGACGCCAGCGTGGTGAGACGCCAGCGTGGTGAGACGCCAGCTTGGTGAGACGCCAGTTTGGTGAGACGCCAGTTTGGTGAGACGCCAGTTTGGTGAGACGCCAGCGAGGTGAGACGCCACCGTGGTGAGACGCCAGCGTGGTGAGACGTCAGCGTGGTGAGACGTCAGCGTGGTGAGACGACAGTTTGGTGAGACGCCAGCGTGGTGAGACGCCAGCGTGGTGAGATGCCACTGGTGAGACACCAGCGTGGTGAGATGCCAGCTTGATGAGACGCCAGCGTGGTGAGACGCCAGCGTGGTGAGACGCCAGCGTGGTGAGACGACACTGTGGTGAGACGCCAGTTTGGTGAGACGACTGGTGAGACGCCAGCGTGGTGAAACGCCAGCATGGTGAGATGCCACTGTGGCGCGACGCCAGTTTGGCTGCTCTGGTGGAATAAAGGATCAGTTAAACAAAGAGATACAAAAAACATGTTTGTGATGTCAACGTAGTGGGATTGACAGCAGGTTCGAAGTCTCATGTAGATACGTTGTTGTTTTCTAAATGTCAGCGTGTCGCCTCATAAAACAGCTTCAATATCCATGATGTGCTTTCAGTGGCCTCATCAAAGGTTTGTTTTGTGTTGTCTAGGTTACGGCATGATGACTGACGGCACCACCACATTCGTCAATGCTTCCGCCTGCACCGTCAACTTCCTGCCCATGAACCCGCCCATCGTCTTTGATCTGCCCAACCCCAGGAACGCATAGACGCAGGAAGGACGCCGCCCAGTGGACCAATGTCTGCGGAGAGCGGCAGGGACGGAGGACGGGTGGGCCGCCGCCGCCACCGCCACCGCCGCCGCCACCTCTGGTGGGAGGAGCCATCAGCCGCACATGGAGGCTCAGCAGACACACCCACAAACTTCTTCACGTAGCTCTGCTTCTTCTGCACTGACACCGAGGTGAGGCTCAGAGAGACAACAGAGACGCTCGGCGTCCCTCTCAGTCTTTGTTAGTCCATCACAGGGAATCGTGTCTCATCTGCAGGACAACGCGCTTCCCACCACTTCTTCCCCGCCCACTTTGGAACTCCACATTCTTCTCTTCATCCAGCTTCGCTCACATCCTTGGAAGAGGCGTGTGTTTTAGTGTGTGTTTCTGCTCCTCTCATGTGTATGCGAGTGTGTGAAGGCAGCCACAGATTTGCTACAGCAGGATTCTCTCCAGCTTTCGCCCAATTTCGGATTTTCCCTCCTCCAGTTTCTGTCCATTCCATCATGATGCGATTCGCTTTGGCTGGAAGGTGGGCGGAGCCAAACCCTGCTCCACACCACCTTCAAGGAAGCCCTCTGTCATTGCACACACACACACACACACACACACACACTATGTAAAAGTGGTTAAGTATTTGTGATTGTGTGGCTGTGATGTTGAATTTCATTTGACGATCAGTCTAAAGTTTTTTACAATGTCGTTGAATCTTTTCTGTCCCTTGCTGAGGAATATTCACTTCTTTTCTGAGAAAAACATGACAAAATATGACCAGATGATGACACTTTGACCTCTCTACTGTTTGACGCCATGTAAGATCAGGTTTAAGTTGAGTTTACTGCTGCTGCCGATGTTGTTACTTCTTTTATAGTGATATAGTATATGTTAAGTTAAACCACTGTAGAGATTTGTCATTTCGAGGCAGTAATATTGAAGACACGCTGGCTGATGGCAGATTTTTTAGGCGGCTAAGTTTCGGGGAAATGGGGTTTCTAAAGTTTCGAACAAGTTAGGCCATCTAACGGACTGGCACTCGTTTTCTTCTTTTAATTATTATTATCTTGAACTGATCATATTAATGATCTTAAAATACTGACAACTATGATATTAAGCTATGCATTTGTTAGTTTGAAGACCTTCAAAGAAAGACAATCCTGATCCAGTAGCAGGAAAAGCCAACGGTCAACAAGCAATACTGAGATCATGAAACAAGATGTGGATCAGAACAGACTGGAGTCCTGCCGTCTGAGCAGCTCACTGCAGCACAGCGTGTAGCATTCAGGAGACCGTCTGAATATTCTTCATTTTTTGTGTAGTCTTGTGTCAAGAAGTTGAACTCCCATCTTCAAAAAAGCTCTCATCCCACCGCGAGTCCCGAAGTATCAAACTACTTTGGTTATCTTGACTGTCAAATGAAACAGTCATATCTTCAAGGATTTGTAAATTAAAATTCACGTTGCCTACGTTCAAGCACATCATCAGTATGAGTATAAGCAGCAAACGTCCGGGTTTGTGTAGGATATTGCTCAGTTCTGATAGTAAAAGCAATAGAAGTCAAGTCAAACGGCAGCTATCGGCCATGTTGTCTCCAGCTCCAGCCATCACGTAGACGTGCGTCTCACTTTCTCTCCATCTGTGTTTGTGGTAAGAAGCTGTTTCCTTCTTTAACGAGTGCTGTTGTATTCCTTTTCTTATTAACTTATTTAAGCATGCTGACAATCTATGTACAAAATTTGGTTTGGTTCCAAAATGACAGTCTCAGTTTTGGAAATAAAAGCAATATGAGCAGAATGATTGACAGTCCAGGAGATTGTGGTGGTATTTTTCAAATTATTCAAAGTCAATCCTGGCACTTTCTCTAGACTTGCTATTTTTAAATAAGACTGGATGGTGTTAACTTTAGACAACTTTTTGAAAATCGATGTAAAGCGGTTTGGATCGAAATGTTCATACAGCTTTGTATTTTCAATTATTATGATTTTTAGACTGCACAACAAGCAAATAAAAGCCAACAGTTGTAAAAATAAATAAATAAATTAAATTAAATTAAAAAAATTAAAAAGCAACTTCTGGAGGCGGTGGTTCACAGACTGAATAAAACCTGGTTTGTGACCTCAATCGTGTGTCCTTGGTTTCTTCTTGACCTCCAAGTTTACATCCTCGGTCTATACGAGCCACCAGCAGGATGTGACTCCAGTGACCAGCTGGGGAAGAAGATTGGTGACGGACCGGCTGGCCCGGTTTCCTCTGGTGACAAACACAGCAGCAGCCTCTAGTGGGCTGCAGGAGGAGGTTTGTGTTCCCACACAGTGGAAGGAGGAAGCTGAAGGTAAAAACCGCTGTGTCACAGCTTTTAAAGTTGAAACAATGACTCTAACTAACTAACACACACACACACACACACACACACACACACACACACACACACACACACACACACACACACACACACACACACACACACACACACACACACACACACACACACACACACACACACACACACACACACACACACACACACACACACACACACACACACACACACACACACACACACACACACACACACACACACACACACACACACACACGATGATGACAGCATGTCAGTGTGGTGACTCAGCGGAGAGAACAATGGCCAACACTCTGAGAGAAGAGGAGGTCTTCCCGTCTGACTCAGCCCCCCCCGGGGGTCGCAGGGTCAGCCTGGCCTGGTGTGTCAGCGACACTGATGGACGAAGACCTTGATGTAAACATTGAAAGTTGTATGTTTATGAAAAAGAGGAAGAGGAGATGTGGACGTGTTGCGGCCTGTGATGACATCATCGGTAAATATGTTTTGGATGACGTTTGTGTGAAACAGCAGCATCCAGTGTGAAGCTGCGGGATCATCAGAGCGTGTTTGCTGATAAGATCTGACCACGTCTGGGTTCAGCTTCATCCACCAACGTTGACAGAGAGATGGAGGTGGTTTGGAGCTTCTGTGGTCTTCACCTTCACTAAACTTCCACCACCACAAATGTCTCTACCCAGCTGCTCGCCCAGAGCGCCGCCTCACTCTGCCATCCAGCAGACGTTGGTTGGCCATTGAGGCTCTCCGGGTCAAGGTGTCTCCTCTCAGTGCAGCACAGCGATGGCAAAGCTAAATCACAACTATGTTTTCTAGTGTGAGGTGCAATGAGCTCCTCATACGACTCCCAGTCAGGCCATGCATCCGTTATTATTGTTATTCCACCTTTATTGATAAAGGTGATGTTATTGAGACGCGGGGACTCACTTTCCACAGAGACGTGTCCTACACAACACAACCACACATCATTCTGTGGAGACGGACGGACTGCGAAACATTAGTGATTACGCAACTCACAGGGCAAACACACAAATCTCCCTCGACAGAAACGACAACCTTTCGGCCAAGTTTTTCAACTTATTCCAGTTGCATTCTTGTTGCTCAGTTGATTCTCATCATGTTTATAATTGAAGAATTTTGTTCAGCAATGTGGTTCAAGAGCAGCTGTCGAGCAAATAGCCTTAGAAGACAGATGTTTCAGAGCCTCCTTGTTCCTTAGCTCAGCAGCAGCCGACAGCCTGAGAATCGGCCAGTGAGCTCCACAGCAGCTCCTCGATCGGGTGCAAGAAGAGCATGAACTGCTTTGGTGTGTTGATGCCGAGAGGAGACTCTGTTTCAGTGTGACCTCGCTGCTCAGAGCCATGAGCTCCGTCTGCTCTGGAGGAGTCATGACAGCGACACGTCGAGGGTCACACACCACATCCACCACAGAACGTGTGAGCACATTGCGTGTGGAGCTCATCTTTGTCAATTCAGCTTCATTTCTACTCTGCACATGGTGAGGAACCGCAAAAAAAAACAAACTGGTTGTGAGATCAGCGTGGAAAGGCGTGCTACATTATGATCCACACTGGATTATACAGGATGTTTGATGAGCTACTGGTCTGTAGTTGTCAGAAAACAGGTTTTTCAGATGGTCGCTGCGCTGAGTGACTCACAGACGCGCCTCCCCACAAACACAAATCCCAGCCACCCCACTGACGGCCGAAACTGAAGTCAGCGTGCCTTCAACATCGTCACAGCAGGGACGCAAACACACCATCCTTTACTGGCCACAAAGAGACGCTCCGAGAAATGTGATGTTGGCTTCGAGCAGAACAAATCCAGCATGTCGGAGCTGCCGTCATAAAATACAGGGCTGGTTGAACCCAAAAAACATGACTGAAGACCACACACACACACACACACACACACACACACACACACACACACACACACACACACACACACACACACACACACACACACACACACACACACACACACACACACACACACACACACACACAACACACACACACACACACACACACACACACACACACACACACACACACACACACACACACACACACACACACACACACACACACACACACACACACACACACACACACACACACACACACACACTTTTCCAGCTGTCTCCTCCTCTCACCTCCATCACACTGTGATGCTCTCAGAGCTCCGCAGCTTTGCTTTGAACTGCTCATCACTTTGTGTTACGTGGATGCAAAATGTCTCATCAACAATGTTGGGAGAAACATGTCACAAAAGTAATGCATTACTTTTTGCTGTAACGCCATAATGTGAGGCATCACATAAAGAAAACTGGTATCATTTCACTCGGTACAAATCTCATCTTATCTTCTGTCATCAGACCACATCAGCTCCTACTCAATGCGTGAGCTGAGCTGCACTGAATGCAATAAGATCTACTGAGAACGCCACACACACATTTAGTTATTTTGGTTAAAGTAACGTAAAAGTAATGTAATGCCTTACAATTCAAAGACAGTCATAATGACATAATGACAGTAACAAGTACTGAATAATGCATTCAGTTTTTGAAGTAACTTGCCCAACACTGCTCATGACCCGAAGTCACTCCTGCGTCCCTCGGCCTCTCGTCTGAGACGCTCTCATCAACAGCTTTCTGAGGAGACGTCCGATCCCTCAGACTCTGCAGCGCCTTTCTGACATCATCTGCCGCGTCTCCCATCACAGGAGACGGGCTTTTATCGTCCATAAGCTGAAGCCGTTTTCCAGACACGTCTTCAATCGTCTCTGCGTGCGTCTCTGGCGGCTCCTTGAGTTTGCTGCTCTTCAAATGACGCAGAAACGTAGTTTCCCACAATTCTTAATTCTTCTCAACTCCATTGACACATTGATGGTTCCATCGGCTTCCCAGATCCTTTCTGGGCCATAACCTGTCAGACCTGCCATCATAAAGAAAAGGCTGGATCGCCAACTTCAACATGACGGAGGCAAAAACACAAGCAGCCATCGCTTTCATTTGACCGGCACACACGCACACACACACACACACACACACACACACACACACAGACAAGCGGTCATTTACTGATTGGCAACACCTGTAACATGTTGACCACGCCCCCTAGACAAGGATAAGAGCACATTCAAGAGCAACAGTGTTCAACACCGCTCCACTGTGAATTCATATTCTGGATGCAGACGGATCGTGAAGACGCAGGGCCGAGGCTGCACGTCTTCTCCTCGCATTGGTGTCACAATATCAGATTTTCACTTCACGATCATCGTGGGCAAAAAATGTCATGATAACTATATTATCACAATGTCAGCAAAAGTGTTAATAATAATGGTACCATCAATGACATTTGTCATTAACTTTATTCGGTGTAACTTATTATTAACTTAATGATTTGTAGGGTTAGCATGGAGTGTCTAGGAAGGGGGAGGGGCTGTGATTACAGGAGGGAGACGAAGCAGAGCGGAAGAGAAACAGGCAGATGAAAACACAGTTTTCAAGTGGCACTGGATCATTTACATATCATCATATGTGCATCTTTAACATGATATTGAAATGTCATTTTTTAATATCACAATTATCTTCAATACCGGTATATCACGACAGCCCTACTTTGTAACCATCTGTGCTTTGAATTATTTCATCTTGTTTAAGAAAGTCTTCAGTACCTTGTTCGGTCCAAGTGACACTGAGAGCAGAGGCACTTCTCCAGGGGGGCTGGTGGACAGCAGCCTCCGCTACATCCGGGGGGAGTGGACAGAGACTTCCACCTCACAAGTCCCACATGCTCACATTCGCTCCTTTCAGCTCACAGTGGACGGAGAGTCACAGAGGGACACAATGTTCTCATGATCGTGATACGAGGGCTCAGGACTGTTAGAGAACCTTCACAACATGAGTCTGGCTCGGAAGGAGACCTTTAATAAATCAGGTTTTTTAATGAAAGAATGAATAAACTATTTACAATTACCTATCGTTTTACATGCCATCCATCGTGTCCGTTCTCATTTCTGTCATGACACAAGAGCAACGTCATGACAATCTTGTTTGTCTGATAATACCATTACCAACCCATGATGCACCATGCCTATATCTATCATTCTATCCTGTTTTCTGCTGTGCTGCCAGCTGCTGAGAAGCTACATCAATTATTTCCTTTAACTCTCTGGGGTTTCTCTCAGCAGTGAAGACAGGAAGATCTGCAACTCATCCACAGAAGGATTTTGATGAAAACAAATGGTTGACTTGTACTGCTGTTGGCTGTCCTTCTGGCCTGCGTGGAATTAGAATGACGCAGCTGTGATGGGCCAATCAGCGGTCAGTAGTTTTTACTTAATCTTTCACAATGTTTCCGAGCTGACAATCTAAAATGCCAATACTGTCCATTACCTTTACCGACTCCTTAGCGATGGGAAAAGTCACATGACAAAACCTTTGCTGGAGGAAGATCACATACAATGTTGTGGAGACACGCGCGCCCTCAGCCAGAGATGATGATGTTGTGAGTCTGCTGAATCACAGCCTCGTCTAAAGGACGGTTTATCATTACTCAACTCACAACAAAGCAGCACACTCTCTGGTCTTTGTACTGAGTTGTATTTATTTTCTGCAAAACATCAAAAACACTGAAAATATTGAGAGCATATATTGGGCAAATGCCTTATGTACATGGCTGTAAGAGGACAAGCTATGGGGATGATAAAGCTTCACAGGACCACTAGATATCACACATTTGTATGTTACACCTGAAACTAAATATTACATTCTTAAAATGTCCTTAATGTTAATTCAACACAAGCAGAAGTTAGAAACTACCTGCACCCTCTGATGAAAAATCAGATGTCCTAATTAACAGAAATCAATCTACTCTTCAGTCTAAAACAAAAGTAGAAAAGCTGTCGTGTTTACCGTAAGATCCAGGGTTATACTAAAATAAGCATGCATCAGAGAAGTCCACAACCAGCAGCTACTCAGCTGTGACACTGCCATGAAGTACACAGCAGATCAATTCACCTGCCACGTGCGTCGGAATACTGTTTTTATTTCCTGAAATAAAAAGCTCTTCAAATGTGACTACTTCGGTTCCTTGTACCACATTAGGGATATGGAAAAGCACTGACGTAGAGTAAAGGTTCTTACAGCTGGCTGGCTTGATTAAGGCTGGCTGACAATTCAAACGCTAACTTGTCTTCACACATTATTCAAATTCGAGAAATACACAACACCACAGAGCTAAAAAAACAACTGCCCGCTGGCTTTGTAGCAAGGACACGCTGCCCTTTCCTTGCCTATTGCCTTTTAGAGCTTTGAGTTGGTAAGAAGAGAAGACTGACGCGTCCTTGTTGTTTGAGAAGCACTGCCAGAGTCACAGTGGCAGGTCAGGTGTGCATCAGGGATCATGATCCGGCACATTCAGTCTCACATGTGGACTCCAACTACATGTTTGTGTCACTCCAAACCATGATGGGAGCAGAAGGAGTCTTTGGTTAGTAATCATCACTGCCCTCGTCTTCTTCGTCGTACTTCCTCTTCAGGGAATGCTTCTTGTGCTTTCCTCGGTGTCGCCGCTTGCCAGCAAAGTCGGGATTGGCGTCCCTCGTGTGCAACTGCTCGTGCTTCTTGAGGAGTCCCGGGACGGAGAAACCCTTCCCGCACGTATCGCAGGTCCAGGGCTTCTTGCAGGTGTGGGTCCTTTTGTGGACGGTCAGATGCGACGCCAGCTTGTAAGTCTTCCCGCACACGTCGCAGCTGAAGGGACGCTCGTTGGTGTGCAGCCTAATGTGGACCTTCAAGTTCCCGATTTGAGTGAAGGTCTTCTCACAAATGGAGCAGCGGTATGGTCGCTCTCGTGTGTGGATCCGCAGGTGGATCCTCAGGCAGTACTTACTGGAGAACTTCTTCTGGCAAATAGGACAGGGGATCTTGGTTTTGGGCAGGTGATCTTGCTGATGCCTCTTCAGGTCCGATAAATAGACAAAGGTCTTTCCGCACTGGGAACAGAGGTACTGGCGCTCTCCAATGTGGTAGCCCATGTGTCGCTTCAGCAAGCTGGGCACCAGGAACCTCTTTCCGCAGCGCTCACACATGTGAGGACGATCCCTGGTGTGCCAGCGCTCGTGGTTGGTCAGCTTGAATGCGGTAGGGAAGCTCTTGCTGCAGTGCTTGCAGGGAAACGTCATCTGGCTGGTGTGGCATTCCATGTGCCGTTTGAAGTAGGTGGACTGCGTGAAGCCCTTGTTGCAGATGTTGCAGTAGAAGGGCTTCTGGCCGCTATGGGCCAGCATGTGTTTGGTTAGGCTCTGCAGTTTGGTGAAGCACTTGCCACACTGACCGCAGGCGTAGGGACGCGCTGCATTGTGGGTCTTCATGTGGTTGTTAAGGAAGGCCTGCGTTCGGAAGCTTTTGTTGCAGGCCAAGCACACAAATGGCTTCTCGCCGGTGTGAATGCGCTCGTGGTCAAGAAGTTTGGAGTGGTAGGGGAAACTCTTATCGCACATTCTGCAGGTAAACCTGTCGGAGGGAGGCCTGATTTGCTTTTTCCTTCTGATGCTCGGCTTTGAGTAATCCATGGAGCTGAGTCTGGCCGGAGGAAGGGGAGGCAAAGCTGGGAGGGAGAGCGTGTTGGTGGCGATCTTTGACACCCACTGGTGGAGCGTGACTCGTTGGGTTTGGGGCTTTGGGCCGTCTTTCGTTGTGGTGCCGGCAGTGTTGTGCGAGGCGGAGGTGGTTTTGGTCGGCACCTGAACCACCCTGATGGGAATCATCTTGAGGGGCGGCTGCTGTAGCTCTCCTTTCTGAGGGGTTGTTTCTTCTTCTTCACCAATTTCAGCAGTCGGGGCCGATGACTCCTCTGTGGAACTTTTCTCCTGCACCAGATTTCCTTCAGAAGCTGTTGCCACACTCTTCTCCTTGGTGGCTCCGGCATCAGCTGCTTTATCGCCAGGTTGCTCTCTGGCCTGTGATCCAGTGGCGGGGGCTGCTGGGCTCTCAGAGTCATCTGACAACATTCCCAAGTCTTCATTATCACTGAGGGACGCTGGGCTTGTAACCTGAGTCTCTAATTTCTTCTGTGGTTCTGGTGGGGGGGGCGGCGGCGTTGGTGGTTTGTGCCGGAAGGCAAGTGAAGACAGCACACAGTCACCCACCGAGGAGGAGATGGTTGCTGCACAAACATGAGGGCTGTTACACTTCATGCCACCGTTTCATCATCAAATGCACTCCGACAGCATATTGGTCTCTTGTGTCATGATAGAGGTTATTAGTGTATGTGCTGCTTTTATTTACTCTGAAATGCCACAAACACCGGGCACGGGGACTGCCGATGGAAAATTAGCCGTGGCTAACTTGGGCGCCTTTACATTGTCAATTACATTGATTAATGTGCATTGTCCCTCTCAAATAAAGAATCTAATCGATATGGACACATACGAGTTTTGGCACGTACCTTTTCCACCGAGGAGTCCCTTGGACTGTTGGTGCAGCAGGAGAGTTTTCAGGTCTCTGGCTTCAGGCATCATTCCCCCACAGGCTTCAAGAACAGCAGGGTCCGACGAGATCATGGTGCCGAGCTGAGATCAACAAACGTTATTAAAATAAACAGCAAGTCTGTGCCACCACTCTGACAAAAAGAAAAAAAAAACCTCACATCTTCAATGTGACTTCAAATGTCTGTCCATTTATCTATCCAGCCATTCCAGAAGGCTTCACAGTTTGGAGTCAAAGCTAAAAGCCAGAGACACTGCGCACCTGCGACAGGTTGGGAACAGGAAGAAGCTGTTCCAACTTGCACACGAGTCCAGCAGTCAGAGCCTGCAGCGCCGTGTCAAACTTTGGGCCGTACTGGACCGGGAACACCTCCTACAGACAGACAGACAGACAGACAGACACCATGGGCTCCCAGCTGATGCTGACTTTGGAGGGTGAAGGTGACTTTGTGAAGAGGCCGAACACACCAACGTTGGTGGGTCTGCGACGACCTTTATTTGCACATGAACAAACCTCAAAGAAGCGCTTCCTCTCTGTGGGATTTTTCAGCAGATTCTGGACCAGAACCATGAAGTTAGTTTGAGATTTATCCACTTCTGGATCCTTCTGGAACACACAAATTAAGGACAGTTTTTACTCTCCATGGACTTTGATCGGAGCCTTTGTGTTTGAGAGGAAAACAGACTCACCCCTAAAGGTGCAGAGACTTTCAGCTTATTGATGAGAGTCTGGATGAGTCGAGCATCTGGTTGGCCATCTTTGTGGAGCAAATCCAAAATGATCTGGTCAAGGAATAAATAAGAATTCAGACTGCAATGGAGGCAAAAGCTGATTATCAAGAATTTTCTAAAAATAATAACCAAAAAATAAACCAGAGAGCAAAGCTGAGTGGACAGATGATGAAGGTGCATCAAACAAAGCTCGACTCCCACGGCAGAGGAAACACTCACCCTCGCCCTCAAGCCCAAGACCAACTGGGCTGTTTGCTTGTAGCTCATGAGCTCAGGAACAGTCTGGGTAACCATGGTAACAAACTCCTCCACTTTGCAATACTGCTTGACCCGTCTCTGACGAATCACCTGCCACATGTAGGAGTAGGTGAGCTGCAGAGGTGAAGCCATGAGGCGGAGCGAGGACAGGGGGAGGCCGCCTCTGCTTCCTGTCAACAACAACAACAACAACAGCAACAGCTCAGCTCGCGCTCAGAACATCTCGCTCACACGTTTGTGTCTGGACAGAGAAGAACATTTCATCTTTCATCAGATTAACTTTGGCCTCTGTCAAGTTACATATTTTTGGAACCTTATTTTTTTAGTATTTCTATTCACAGCACCAGATGTAGAACCAGAAGCTAGCAATGACAATGTTCAATTTGTTGCTGTTGTTGCAACAAGCCCCGACCAAAAGAAATGAGATATCTCGGCCTGACGGATATGCGCCAGCTGTTGGTAAACATCTGCCTTTCCATCGGTGCAGCCAGAGAGTTTGTGCCTTTTGGAATCCCAGGAGGTCACCAAAGTGCGGGTGAGGATAATGGTTTTTCTCTCTCTCTCACACACACACACACACTCATTCACTCTCTCACACACACACACACACTCATTCACTCTCTCACTCACTCTCTCACACACACACACTCATTCACTCTCTCTCACACACACACACACACACACACTCATTCACTCTCTCACTCACTCACTCTCTCACACACACACTCACTCACTCTCTCACACACACGCGCACACACACACACACACACTCATTCACTCTCTCACTCACTCTCTCACACACACACACACTCATTCACTCTCTCACACACACACAC
>CAESWR010000242.1:1085574-1099806 GCA_903171835.1 Mullus surmuletus | reverse complement strand
GTCTGCACCCGATGATGACGGCAGGGGGCGCTGCGGCGTCACGCCTTTGATCAACGCGTTTAATGAGCGCGGAGCCGTGCACGTCTGCGCGTGCGTGTGAGCTCTGACGAGAATGGGCGCCAAACGGCGGCGAGGACAGACGGAGAGGAAGAGAAGGAGACTTGGACGTCCGGCGGCTCCACATTCGCGCCGTGTGGCGTCACGCTCGGGGACGCGCCGGCTGGTCGGGGGGGACGCGGCGGCCACGACCGTCACCGTCACCCTCAGCCCCGCACGGCCCCGCGCGGCTGCGGTCCGCGACCCGCCCGCTGGCTCTCCAACAGAGGCGCTGAGAGCAGCCGGAGCTCCGCCCGCGGAGGCGTGAGCAGCAGATGGCCGCAGCCCGCAGCCCGCGCCCCGGTGCTAACGTCCCGGTGCTAACGTGTCGATGCTAACGCCTCAGTGCTAACGTCTCGATGCTAACGCCCCGGTGCTAACGTTAGCTTAGCCACTCACCGCGGGCGTCCATGCTGCGGCTCCGTGAGCGCCGCGGGCTCCTCCCGAACCCTCACGCGGCTCCTCCGGCGGAGCGAGGGGCTGCCGAGGTGGTCCACAGAGCCACGTTAGAAGGTTAAAAACCAGTTGAGCGTCTGAGCGCTGAGCGTCAAGCCAGGGACAATAATGGCGGCCACCGGATACTGGCTTTCCAAAACAAAAGTCCAACGACTTCCGCCGGATTTTCCTGTAGAAAATAAGAGCACTTTGTTCTGAAAGTCGGAGCTCCACGAACACACACGCTTTAGGTCAGAGGTCGCGAACCTTTTTGTCCGAGAGAGCCATGAAAGCCACATATTTTAAAATACATTTCAGTGAGAGCCTGATCATATTTTCTAACGCTGAATACAACATAATGCATGTGTCTTTTTCAAGTAAGACCAACAATTTTAGAGAATAATAAGTGCTGAAATGTCCCATATTCTTCATCTTTTTGTTCTTCTCTCCGTCTTCTTCATCAAAAGGCTTTGCTCTGCATCAAACAGCAGCTGACTGTTCTGATGAAATGGAGGGAAGTTTAGTTCTGGACCTCACGACTCCTGCATCATCCAATAAAAAGGTTTTGGTGTCGGACCCTCCTGGACCCCAAAGGTCAGCTGGGATCGGCTCCAGAACCTGCAACCCTGAACAGCAGCCGTAGAAAATGGACGGATGGATTCAAATGCGCAACAATAATTGATATTTTGAACGTTATTTTTAACACTGTGATTTCTGTAATGTTTGACTTTAAATTTCAGCGTAATTATTCATCACTTCTCATGTGAAGAAACGTCAGCTAAGAGCCGGATGCAGCCACCAGAAGAGCCACATCTGGCTCGCCAGCCAGAGGTTCCTGACCTCTGCTATAGACGATGAATGGTTATTTAGTTAGAATTTGTATTAAAATGTTTAAATCATTTTTGTTCTCACCCGTTGACAATTATTTGAACAGATCCATACTTTGTTTCTGATGACCAATGTCAGCAGTTATTCTACAATTGTGCATTAAGATTTTTCAATGAATCAACAAGGTGTGACGCGCAAGTGTACGTCAAAAATGAAAACACCGGTAAATGTATCAGTAAAGACATACTTAGGTAGGCTTTTATTCATTCATTTATTTTTAAGTAACAACACAATTTATTACATCAACAAGTGTATTCCTCTATATACTTGTCATCTTCATGATTTCAGGAAGAATTATACCTGATAAGATCAATTATAAATCAATAAAACAACCATGATTTTATCGCACAAAATAATTTGGCCTTATGCAAAGCGTCAGGAAATTGAAAGAAGAACTGTTACACATAAGTCAGTTATAAGCCAGTGAAATGCCGGTCATCATTCTGTTTATATGTGACTTTTAAAACATGCAACAGGTGATTAAAAACAGAGAATCTGCTCAAACATCAGTGCTTTCATCTAAAATGAATTCTTGAAATGCCAGCACAGTAAGAACTAATGATTTACATGAATGACCCCGATGGTGGTGGACGCCTGTGTCCATTCACGGTTCACCCGTGGAATGACTGGCATTAAAAAAGGAAAATGTTCATTGAAGGTTTATGTGGTTTATCTGGTAAGAAAATAAGTTAAATATCTCAGATCAAACAAAGATGCACTTTTTACGGAATGTACAAAAAAAAAGTGAGACGAGATTGTGGCTTGCAGGGTTTGTGCTAACATTAAAGCGGCGCAGAGTCTCTCCGTATTTGATTGCCGTGGAAGTAAATCATTCCGATATAGAAAATTGTTATTGGAATACTAACATCCTCTGCGGATGAGGCAACATGGCCTGCGGCCTGGAAAGATTCTTCTGCCGTTGATTCATAGGATCTGCCAACATCAGTGGTGCTTGTATCTGGCATTTCCTCCAGCCTACGGCCACTTCTTTTGTCAGGAGAACAAGCGCTCCTTATGCTCGAGGCTGAGCTCATCCGTGCGTCCGTCTCATCTTCTGTATGGGCCGTCCTGGCCGGCCGTCCCTCTGACACACTCAGAGACTCGTGTTCTCATGACTGGACATGATTGACTCAGAGAATCGGGCCGGAGAGGCTGTGGTGGCGCAGCAGCTCCACATCACTGGGCAACAACTTCCAAACACAATGAGGGGATTCAAAGCGCCTCTGGCCGTGGCTGCCGGCCATCTGCTCACATCTTTGATACACAAAGTAGGACACTTGTTGCACTGCTGAGCGCGTTGTTTGTGACAGATCACAGATCACAATAATGTCAACAACTAACACAATAGAAGCTGCAGCAGTTTTTACTGAAGGTGGAGGCGATGCTGCTCTGCCGAGTCCCAGTAAAGGATGTGATGACAGAGATTTCTGTTTCACAATAATATTCAGTCTTCCTGACCGCATGGAAGGATTCCAGTCATTGAAAGATACGAAGCTCCGGCAAAGTGAGGAGGAGGAGGAGGAGGAGCAGGAGAAGATGAAGACAAGGCCGGCCGAGGGAGGAGAAGCACCGGCCAGAGGAGACGACTCAGATACTTCGGCAGCCATTTAGGCAGAGAACAATCCATTATTCAGAGCTGCGACTCTCCTCTGGTTAAGTGTTAGATGTTCCCGGGGGGACTCGGTTACCCAAGTGGTTTTTCTCTCATAACTCCATGCGCTCAATGAGTGAAAGCAGAGGAAGTGTCAGACCACACTCCTTCAGCCAGCTGGTCACTGCCAATAACTGAGCAACTTGGACGAGTGTGTTTGACTTACATCCAGATTTTCTCTCTACTCTTTATGAATCATTCTTCACCCACTTCCATGTTGAGGGACGGCCTTCTGCTCTGGCTGAGCATCAGCGGCGTGGGAGAGTGTTTGAAGTGGGATGGAGATAGACACAGTTGGAATGCTGTCAGAAGCTGCCACTCGTCTATTCTCAGTGCTGTAAGCTGCTAAACGCCCTCCACCTTTGACCTGATAAAAAGAGAGAAAAGCAAAAAATTGTGACCGGCGCTCTGTGCAGCCTGTGATGGACGGGCGACAGATGAGCAGTCTGAGCGCATGTCCCTGCAAGAGCCAATGAGGAAACCTGTTCCTACTTCTGAATATTTGATGAGCGGCTGTTTACTTGACAGCCATTTCCTTCCTGGAAGTGCTCACTAAAACCAGGCTACATTATCACGCAGGCTTTAACGGGCCCACTGAGACCCCGAGAGAGACGCCCACTGAGACCCCGAGAGAGACGCCCACTGAGACCCAGCGATGGAGAGGCCGCTCACCACCAAGGACTGATGTTAGTTTCATCAAAGTGTCACAAAAAAGACGGAGTCGGCATCAGTGAGACTCTGCCGCTTAGTCTCTCTCTCTCACACAGCTCTGTTAGACTTATTCTAGCAGCATTTTACTCCAAGAAATGTTTTGTGATAAACAATGGCTGCTGAGCGAGTGAGAGATCTGCTCACGATGAGCTTCCTCGAGAGAACTCTTTGTTATGAAGCCGTGACCGGAACCTCCCTGGCAGCCTCAAACCTGACGGAGGAGCCACCATGATCCATGACCATCTTTGATTGCAATCGATGGAGAACATTCCCAAAGCGCTGGAAGAGCAGCAGTGACCCGAGCCGCACCATTAACGCCATTAAAAATTAATGAATCCTCAAGCTCCGCCTCCGTCAGAATTCTGGAATATTGACTTTTGTGTTTTTCTGTGAATTGATACGTAGCTGTCATGCGTGATGTTTCATGAAGCTGGATGGTTCCTCACTCACCATCCACAGGAGGAGAAGCACGCAGGCTGAGAGCGGGATCAGAACCAGAAGCAGAGGAGCTCTTCTGGACCAGCCAGAGCCTCCAGCCTCCTCCTGACTTCCTGGAAGAGGGAGATGACCACGGTTACACCTCAGAAATGTGATCAGCAGCAGCCCCCCCTCCCCCCATCTTTGTTTATTGAACCAGCAGATTGGTTCCTGATCACACACACACACGGATGCTGACAAAGGAGCTCCGGTGATGGACGGACTCACCTGGCATGTGCTGTGGGTTGAGGCACGGCGGGGGTTTGCAGGAGAAGCCGGATGTTTCCTGAGTGGCGGCGTGTAAGAGCTCCTTGATGTAGTCGAAGTAGGAGGCCGACATCAAGCTTCCCTCCTGGTAGTGACACTGAAAAACTTGCATCGCCGTTTCCTGGTGATCACACAACAAGCCGTCCTGAAATCGTTCCATCACACAATGAAAGATGCAAATGGTGGCTCGCCAAGACACGCCGCCGTGCGTCGCTCAGCAGCCGTGTTGGAATCTGCAGCACGTTAAGACTTCAGGCAAAGCTGCTCACCAGCTCCTGGTGGTCGAAGGTGAAGCGTAAACTCTTCAGCATGGCAATGAACACAATGATGTTCTCTTTGTTGGATGAAATGGCACCAAACATGTTGGCCAGCGTTCGAAGACTCTGCTCCAAAGGATAGATGTTCAGCACCACCCAGCAGGTGCCGGCCTGAGAGCAGAAGAGCAGCATTTGGTCAGCAGGTCAGCTGGACTTCATCAGCACGCCTCTGCTCCTCACACACTACCTACCACCTCTTTGGGAATGAAGTGAACAGGAATCTCATAATCCCAGGGGATGTTCTGCTTCTGCTCGTGGAAGAAGAAGAAGAATTAACACGTACGTAGAGATTGAACAAGGACATCGCAGAGCAGTGAGCTGGTCGGCGTCTCACCAGCAGCGACAGCTTGATCACATCGTCTGTTATCGGGGTCCCAAATTTTCCAGAGCAAAGATTCAGACTTGTGAAGAGACTCAAGAAGAGACAAGGTGCTTTAAAGATCTGTGGGACAACAGCACGACACACATACACACACACACACATATTATTTATATCAGCTGACTGTAATCTTCGGATGATTTTTATAGGAAGAACAAAGTGCGGTGAAACTTCATAATTTAGTCTCAACTGACTGACTGACTGACTATTTCTATTTATTTCGTCCCATCGTCCTATTTAAAAAAATCTATCAAGCAAAGTTGATACATTTCTCATGATTAAACATGTATATCAGAAAATTCAAGCAGTGAAAAATGACTGTGGCATCAATGAACCCTGAGCTGTCGGCTGGAACACGGAGAGGTTTGAGTCCTTGACAAACATCTTCTCCTTCATGGATGCTGATGATGAGCATTGATGTGCTAATTAAAAAGCTTCTTCAGTGAAACAATCATTCACACACTTTGACTTGTATGCAGACGTTAACAGCAAAATACAGAGCTGACACAGAAGTAACCGTTTCATTATTTGGATTCTTTTCACTTTTCTGGGATCAGTAAGGAAACACTCAGAGTGTCACACGCCTCCTGTCAACCTTCACAGCACAGGGCAAACACGTTGTATAATGACTGATGAAGACCAACAAGAGCAAAGAACAACGTGAAACGGATCTTCTCTCCCTCTGACAACCTGCAGCTGTGAAGGAACAAAGAACATTAAAATGATAACTTACGTTCTTCCTCATATGGAGCAAGAATCCAAGGTTGCTCAGATCTGGCGCATGAAATCCAGCGTCTTCCAGTTCAAAGACAGAGCCGACAGTGTGTGAGAGCGAGTGTGTGTGTGTCAGTGCAAGTGTGTGTCAGTGTGTCCGAGCGTGTAGTGAAACTTGAGGATGGGCTGCTGGCAGTCTGCTTCCCTCCAGACAGACTGCTCCTCTTTTGACGTGGAGAGGCCGCCTACAGGCTGAGTCACAGCGTCACACACACACACACACACACACACACACACACACACACACACACACACACACACACACTCTCCCTCTCTCTCTGACGCTGTCTGAGACTTTTCCATAAACTCCCACGTATCAGCGTGTTCGTCAGGAGAGGAGTGGGCACTTGTTCTCCTCTGGGAATATTTGATATATTTATCATATTTTTGTTTTGAAGGTTAGAATAAAATGATGGAGCTTTTCTTCCTCTTGATGTGTTTTTTCAGCTAAAGTACATTTTACCATTTTAATTATCATCATTTATTATTTGCGGTATATACAGAAAGATGAACATTTTACAGTGCTGATTGCTTTGAGTGCATGTTTGCAGGAAGTATGGCGGCGTTATGGTTGAGGGTGAATTCATGTGAAAGCCTTTTTCTGGATTGATTTCCATTATCAAATCAATAACAACCACAGAGGAGAAGATTCAGGAAAAGAGGTTTGAAAATCAGCCTTGGGGATGAGTCACTAATGTGTGACGCTGATATCAAGAACACTCTGTACACGTGTGTTTTGCACACACGCACGCGTGACAAGTTCAGTGTTTCAGTGTTTGCAGCCACAAAAGGACGAGAACTTTGTCACCCGTGTTGGACTCGAAGCGTGACTTGGCTGAACCATTCATTCAAAAGCAGGTCAGACCTAAATATAACCCGACAGCTTCAGACCCAGAACACAGACCACGCGACACACAGACAGACAGACAGACAGACAGACCAATAGACAGACAGACACACACACAGACAGACAGACAGACCAATAGACAGACAGACAGCACAAGCGTGAAGGCGTCAGCAGCAGACGTCTCCTCCGTGTTTCTCCTGCAGGAGTTTCTGCTGGTGTCTCTATTTAGAAATGGACGACTTGGAGCAGGAGATCCAAGCTGAGGAGCTCCTTCAGTTTGCTATCCAGGAAAGTTTCCAGGATTCCAACAAGCTGCCATCTTCTCTGCAGCCACTCAGGTACGAGTCTTCCCAAACCCTTCTTACTCATGTTGGTGAGAACTTTGTCTTTTCGGTACAAAGATGTTTGTTGGAGGCAGCAGGTGGGTTGAGCGTCACTCTGCCACCAAATTTCCGACCATGCACTTTTGTTTCCACTGCGAGTTGGGCTGCACACGACGCTGCGGCAAAAACCAGGGGGGAGGACGGAGTGTCGGACGTCCAACTTCAACCTCAAGAGGAGGACACCAGAGACACCTGTGTCCACTGTGTGTGTGTGTGTGTGTGTGTCTGCAGGCGATGTATTTGCTCTGCAGCAAAGGTTTGCCATGTAAACAAGATCTTCTTCTGTGGTTGCTCAGACATCAACCCGCCTCTGAAGACTTCCTGAAGATCATGGCCGCCATTCAGACAGGTGAGGGAAGAAATCCTCATCTGTGTCCCTTCAACATTTGCTCAGGTGTGTGTGTGTGCGTGTGTGTTTGTGTGCAGGCGATGTATTTGCTCTGCAGCAGATGTCGGCATCAGCGGCCTTCAGGGAACGTGGCGTGTGCGGCCGGCTGCCTCTGCACGCTGCAGCTGTGCAGCTGCAGCAGGATGTCCTGCACCAGGTGTCCCAGGGTGAGACACACACACACACACACACTCAGCATCTACACACGTACACACACCCACACACACACTCTAACAGACACTCAGCATATAAATTCATCTTTTAAAAACATTCCCCAGAGGCTCATCCACAAACCAACATTATGGGCTATGTGTGTGTGTGTGTGTGTGTGTGTATAGCTGTGTTGACCTGCACAGATTTGAGCCTGGACGAGCGGACGAGGGGCGGAGACACGGCGCTGACTCTGGCTGCTGAGGCCGGCCGGCTGGAGAACGTCAGGCTGCTGCTGACGCTCGGAGCTTCACCAAACGAAGTCAACGGCAAGAACGAGACGCCTCTGCTCATCGGTAACACACACACACACGCACACACAAACACACACAGTGGGACGCTGAGGGCATGCTGTGTTATGCAGCGGTGAGGCAGACTTCCTATGAGATGGCATTGAGTCTGATTGTGGGCGGGGCCTCTGTGGAGCAGGTGTGTCTCAAACAGTGGACGGCTGTTCACGAGGCTGCCAAGGTGAGCCTCAGTCACAAAGACAAACACCCACAATGTCACAATGTTGACTACTTCCTGCCTGGCCTGCCTCTCAGGTGGGCTGTCGCAGCATCCTGATGCTGCTGCTTCACCATGGAGCCAAAGTGACGGCCAGGGACGTCCACGGCGTGACACCTCTGGGCATCGCCGCCAAACATGGCAACACGGAGGCTTTGGACATCCTGATCCAGCATGGTGAAACTTTAGACACACACACACACACAGGGCACAGCAGGTGTTGCAGTACCCCTTTGCCCCACCAGGGGGGGACGTACAGGCCCAGGCCTTTAACGGCGACTCGGTGCTGAATGAGGCCGCCGCCTGCAACCAGCTGCAGTGTGTGGAGCTGCTGCTGCAGCGCGGCGCCGACCCCAACGCGGCCAGCTACGCCTGCCAGCTGCCCGTCCACAAGGCCGCCCGCCTCGGTCACCTCCTGTGAGCGTGCATCTTCACTTCATTCGTGTTTTGTGTGTTGCTGTTTTAAAGATCCAGCCCCCCAAAGACATTCTCAAAGCTAGTTAACATTCTTTCCACTCAATGTTGCGGCTGATCGGAGGAGCCTCCACCGATCAGCCCCCACAAAGACTCCTCTGTTCATCACACTTGTCGCTTCCGTCTCTGGGTGACACTAAATCACCATCTAATGAGCGTAGCTCCCTGGCTGGTGCTTGTGCTTCTGCAGCGTCCTGAGGAGGCTCCTCCCCCTCACCACACAGAGAGCGCTGCGCCTGGCGGGACACTCGCCGCTCCATGCAGCCGCTGACGGGGGGCGGGCTCAGTGTCTGCAGCTGCTCATCCAGAGAGGATTGGACGTCAACTCCCTGCTGGACACACACATCTCTGGTATAAGAGCACACACACACACACACACACACACACACAGATGAACATGCACACACAGACTCCTCTCATCGCAGAGACCTATGGAGACCTGAGGAAGACGGCGCTATACTTTGCCGTATCTAACGGTGACATCACCTGCGCCGAGATGTTGTTGGTGGGTGGAGCCAAAACTGACCTGGACCCGCTGCGCTGCCTCCTGGTGGCTGTGCGAGCCCAGAGGTTTGTGCGTCTGCGTGCCTGCGTGTTTTGTGGGGCAGGCCAAGACAACAGGGCCTTCCTTGTTTTTCCAGTGACCTCTGACCTCCCTATGCAGGTACGAGTTGGTGCAGCTGCTGCTGTCGTACGGCGCAGACGTCAACTGCTATTTCCAAGTGGTCAGCAACACGGCGTTCCCCACACGCTGCAGTACAGCCTGAAGGACGCCGCCATGTTGCGAATCCTGCTCAACGCCGGCTATCAGGCCCAAACGTGCGTCTGACTTTGGTCAAACACTCGAATGCAGCAGAGGTGTGAAGCGACGTCTTACTGTCTGATGTTGTAGATGTTTCCAGTGTTGCCATGGTAACAGTGAAGAGTTGGACAGCAGGTGGGCTGACCTCCACCAGGAAGCCTATCAGATCTACAGAGAGCCCAAGTCCATAACAGTGAGTGAGAGAGACAGATGACAGCCATCACGTCTCCATGACGACTGCACTGATACTGTCTCTGTCTCCGTCTGTCTCTCTTCAGTTCTGTGAGTTTGTGTCGGTGCCGTGGCTCACACACCTGGCGGGCAACGTGGTGAGGATGCTGCTGGACTATGTTCCCCACATCCGCATCTGCCCCGACCTCAGGAGAATCCTGGAGAAGAGTCCGGAGTGGGAGGAGATCGCTGACATTGTGGGTATGAATCATCTCACTCCAAACACACACCTGACTGCAATCGTTCAGGCTCTCTTGCGCGTTTACATGTATGTGTGCGTGTGTGTGTGTGCAGGCAATCCACGTTCACTGAAGCACTTGTGCCGCCTTGTGATCAGAGGTCACATGAGCCTGCGTGTCCTGAATGACCCCCACAGGATGGCTGGCGTCCCCTCCCCCCCCCAGCTGAAGAGCTTCCTGGCCTACAGAGAGAAGCACCTCCACCGTGACCTACAGTGACCTTTAGTGACCTCCATCACGGCTTCAGCTGACCTCTGGTCCACATGAAATCACCCAAATCTGACGAAACATTTAATGTGAACGTTGCAAACGTGTGTGTGTGTCTCCTCACTTATTTCTGCCCTTCAATTTCAGTGCATTGTGTTTAAAATTAATTAATTCATTCATTCATTCATTGTCTCTTGTTCATCTCTGACTGAAAACAAAGGGTTCGACTCAAACAAGGACAGAGTTTCACATCCAGTTATTCCTGACAGATTACTGCGCCTGATAGTGGCAGCCAGATTCCCCCGGTGAAAGATGAGAAAAGAAAATATAAATGACTTTTGACAACATGAAACAGCAGCTCGAAGATCTTTCTGACAGGAAGTTTCGTGGGTGAATCATCTACATCTCAGAGCTGAAGCTGGAGGACTGATCACCACGCTTCTGTTTTTTTCTCACCATGTTCTTTCATTGATGGCCGACCGAGAGGCTCAGTGTGGGAGAAGATAAAGTGTGTGTGTGGAGTGTGTGGACATTAAAGTGTAATCTGGCTGCTGTTGATGTAGTTCCAGCTCATCAGGATCGCAGGAAGGTGCCATGATGTGGTGGGTGATGGTGTTGGTGACGTGATGGTGTTGATGAACGTGTTGGTGTTGTTGATTGTGATGGCGTTGGTGATGGTGTGGTTGATTGTGTTGGTGACTGTGTTGATGTTGATGATTGTGTTTGTGATGGTGAGAGTCATAGTGTTTGTGATGGTGAGAGTGATAGTGATGGTGTTGGTGTTGGTGATGGTGAATGATAGTGATGGTGTTGGTGATTGTGTTGGTGTTGGTGATGGTGAGAGTAATTGTGTTGGTGTTTGTGGTGGTGTTGGTGATGGTGAGAGTAATTGTGTTGGTGATTGCGTTGGTGTTGGTGATGGTGAGAGTGATGTGTTGGTGATTGTGTTGGTGATTGCGTTGGTGTGGTGATGGTGATAGTGATAGTAATAGTGATGGTGAGAGTGATAGTGATGGTGTATTGTGTTGGGGATGGTGATGGTGAGAGTAATTATGTTGGTGATGGTGATGGTGAGAGTAATTGTGTTGGTGTTGGTGAGAGTAATTGTGTTGGTGATGGTGAGAGTAATTGTGTTGGTGTTGGTGATGGTGAGAGTAATTGTGTTGGTGATGGTGAGAGTAATTGTGTTGGTGTTGGTGATGGTGATGGTGTTTGTGGTGGTGATGGTGGTGGTTGTGTTGGTGTCTCGTGCGGCAGCTCCTCCTCGTCAATGGATCATAATTGGGAGGGATCATAATTTATTTGAAAGCCCCGGACAAACCATCTTCCTTGGTTCGTCATTTCAGTTGAAATGGAAACAGGAGCATCGGCGTGTTGTGTTACTCCATCTGTTTGTCTTCCTGTTGGGTCCAGTTGGTCTTTTTTGGCCTTGAGCGAAGCCAGCCGGTCGGCGCTGACAGACGGGCGGCCGCGTCTGAGATCACCGTCTTTTTGTGGCTCAGTATCCCAAAAAAAGCTGCTGCATCACGGGCCCCTGTGATCCCTCTCTGAAGGCCCCGCCGCAGCAGCTGGGGGGAGATTAGAGAGGCCACAGCACACACACACACACACAAACACACACATACACATACACATACACATACACATACACACCCTTCTGCCAGCAGAGATCTGGTTCAGACTGGAGCCGGCTCGCATCAGGAGAAGGTTTGCCTTTGTGCGCAGACAGACACCTTCCTCTGGCCGCTGGAAGCTGAGAGCCGAGCCGGCGTGAGCGCTCTCCTGTCAGCTGGTTCTCCTGTCAGCTGGTTCTCCTGTCAGGTGGTTCTCCTGTCAGCTCCTTCTGCTGTCAGCTCCTTCTGCTGAGCTGACCAGCCATGAGCTGCTTCGGCTACCGCCGTGAGCTGAGCAAGTACGAGGACGTGGACGAGGATGAGCTGCTGGCCTCGCTCAGCCCTGAGGAACTTGCCCAGCTGGAGAAGGAGCTGGCCGACATCGACCCGGACGCTAACGTTCCCATCGGACTCAGACAGCCCGACCAAACAGACAAAACTCCGACCGGAACCTTCAGCAGAGAGGCACTGATGAAGTACTGGGAGAACGAGACCCGCAAACTACTGGAGGACGAGATTGGCGGGGGAAGACCCAAAGAGGTGAGTAGATGTTTGACCTGATGAAGAGCAACTGGCCAATCCTACCGCTCTCAAAACCAGATGTGACATCATCTGAAAAAGACAAAACTGAAACGTTTCATTTTATTGCAACATAGGATGAAGATGAAGAGGAGGAAGAGGAAAGTGTGACGGAAAGATCCAGCGAGGCAGAGGATGAGAAAGATGAGCAGAGCGAGAAAGAGCAGAAGAAGAATATCAGGGAAGAAGAGGAGGAAGAGGAGACAGAAGAAGAGGGGAGTGATGAAGAGGAGGAGGCAGAAACTGAAGAGGAGGATGAAGAGGAAGACGATGAACCTGAACCCTCGAAGGATTCTGAGACTCTCAAGTCACCGCCGAACGTCCCAAAGCTGCTAAAGCCGCAGAGGGCGGAGCCTGTCCGCCTGACTCCACCCCCTCCGCCCGCTGACACACACAGCAGTGAAAACCCAACGGTTGTTGACGACGTTCTGCAAAAGGTTCTGAGCAACGACCCTGAAGTCACAGAGGTCAACCTGAACAACATAGATGACATCTCACAGGTATCGACGACGGCCGAGTTCAACACACACACACACACACACACACACACACACACACACACACACACACACACTGATAGTATGAGAGCATAACATCAAAGTATTTACCAGGTTACTGGCTGTTTAGCAGAAGGCAGGAAAAGATGCTCAAATGTGAAAGAAGAGCCGGTGTGTGTGTGAGCTGAGGTGTGTGTGTGTGTGTGTGTGTGGCCGCTGTGTTTGCAGCCCTTGTGCCGCGCGGCGGCAGCGTGCTGCCCCCCGGTGTATTTTTAGCAGCAAGCTCACGCCGCTGTGATGCCATGGCGGTCGGCGAGCACGTGACCGGACGTGAACCTGTCCTTTCTGTCATGGTGGCGTCAGCGGCTCCTTCTCGTTTGCTGGCAGATTAAAAAGCTCTGACGTGTCCTGGTGTGAATCCCAAACAGCTGGATGGAAGTGCCGACGCTCCAAGCAGTGGCTTCCTCAGGTTCAACCATGATGGTGATGATGAAGATGATGAAGATGATCTGCGTGTGATCTTCTTAGGAGACGCTCATCCGGTTTGCCGAGGCGCTGAAGACCAACACACACGTGCGGCTCTTCAGCCTGGCAAACACCCGAGCCGACGACCCGGTTGCTGTGGCCATCGGCAAGATGCTGAGAGAGAACTCACGCATCGTCAGCCTCAACATCGAGTCCAACTATGTGAGTGGGCGGGGCCTGATGGCGCTGGTTCAGGCGCTGCCGCAGAACTGCAGCCTGACCGAGCTCCGCTTCCACAACCAGCGGCACATGTGTGGAGGACAGGTGGGTCTTCCTCCTCTTAGTCTTCTCAGCAAACCTTCCTCAGGTGTGTTTCACAGTTTGGCCTTGTCACACTGCCCCCTGCAGGTGGAGATGGAGATGGCAAAGATTCTGAGAGAGAATCACACCTTGATCAAACTGGGTTACCAGTTCAACCTGCCCGGTCCCAGGATGAGCATGACAGGGATCCTGACCAGGAACCAGGACCGACAGAGGCAGAGGCGGTTGCAGGAGCAGAGGCAACAGCAGGGGGCGCCGGAGGGAGCCGCCAACCCCAGAACCACAGCGCTGGTACTGAGCTTGTCTCCGTGGCGACCCGTTATTGATTAGTGACGGGTTGCTGATGTGAGTGTTTGTGTTTAGAGAGGAACGCCGTCGTCGTCGCCACTCGGCTCCCCCCGAGGCTCGCCCTGGTCCTCGCCCAAGCTGCCTCGGACGCACCCACCCAAGGAGCAGACCACTCCCCCCCCCCCC
>CAESWR010000242.1:1042286-1053742 GCA_903171835.1 Mullus surmuletus | reverse complement strand
CCCCCCCTTTTATATCCTGGAATTCCAGACGAGCGGACATCAGGTGGCTGCTGAGCTGTGAGCCTTTGTGCAGCATGTTTGCTTTGTTTACTGTCTCTGGAAGCCCTGCGGCCTTCTGGGAGGCTGTCGCTACGGGATACCGAGGCGCTGCTCTGATTGGTCCAGCCAGCCTCTAACTGGGACATTCACTGTGGACCACAGATGATGCTACCTTTTTTCCTCGCTTCTCTCCATCCTCAACAACACTTAACGCCTCGACAGTGTCTCTGTGCAGAGGAACAGACAGACAGACAGAGGGAGGGCGAGAGGCAGAGACAGAGGGAGGGAGAGAGGCAGAGACAGAGGGAGGGAGAGAAGGAGAGAGGCAGAGACAGAGGGAGGGAGAGAAGGAGAGAGGCACAGACAGAGAGACAGAGGGAGGGAGAGAGGGAGAAAGGCAGAGACAGAGGGAGGGAGAGAGGCACAGACAGAGAGACAGACAGAGGGAGGGAGAGAGGGAGAGAGAGAGACAGACAGAGAGACAGAGAGAGGGAGAGAGAGACAGACAGAGAGACAGAGGGAGGGAGAGAGGGAGAGAGAGAGACAAACAGAGAGACAGAGGGAGGGAGAGAGGGAGAGAGAGAGACAGACAGAGAGACAGACGGAGGGAGAGAGGGACAGACAGAGAGACAGAGGAAGGGAGAGAGGAACAGACAGAGATATAGAGGGAGAGAGGCACAGACAGAGAGACAGAGGGAGGGAGAGAGGGAGAGAGAGAGACAGACAGAGAGGCGGAGGGAGGGAGAGAGGGAGAGAGAGACAGACAGAGGGAGAGAGAGACAGACAGAGGGAGAGAGGGAGAGAGAGAGACAGACAGAGAGGCGGAGGGAGGGAGAGAGGGAGAGAGAGACAGACAGAGGGAGAGAGGGACAGACAGAGAGACAGAGGGAGGGAGAGAGGGAGAGACAGAGAGAGAGGGAGAGAGAGAGAAAGAGACAGAGAGACAGAGGGAGGGAGAGAGGGAGAGAGAGAGACAGACAGAGAGAGGGAGAGAGGGACACACAGAGGGAGAGAGGGACAGACAGAGAGAGGGAGGGAGGGAGAGAGGGACAGACAGAGAGGGAGAGAGGGACAGACAGAGAGAGGGGGGGAGAGAGGGAGAGACAGAGAAGGAGACAGACAGACAGAGAGGGACAGACAGACAGAGAGAGAGAGGGGGACAGACAGAAAGAGGGAGGGAGGGACAGGCAGAGAGAGGGAGGGAGAGAGGGAGAGACAGAGAAAGAGACAGGGAGAGAGGGAGGGAGGGACAGACGGAGAGAGGGAGAGACAGAGAGAGGGAGGGAGGGAGGGACAGACAGAGAGAGAGAGGGAGAGACAGAGAAAGAGACAGACAGAGAGAGAGGGACAGACAGACAGAGAGAGAGAAAGGGACAGACAGAAAGAGGGAGGGACAGAGAAAGAGACAGACAGACAGAGGGAGAGAGGGGGGGAGGGACAGACAGAGAAGGAGAGAGGGAGAGACAGAGAGAGGGAAGGAGAGAGGGACAGAGAAAGAGACAGACAGAGAGAGGGACAGACAGAGAGAGAGAGAGAGAGAGACAGACAGAGAGACAGACAGAGAGAGAGAGAGAGAAAGAGAGAGAGAGAGAGAGCGAGAGAGAGAGCGAGAGAGAGAGAGAGAGAGAGGGAGGACAAACCTCAAAGATGATTACGACTCAGCGGCAGCGTGAAAACTCGTAGAGCAGGAGGAAGGATTCAGCCTCTGCTGCTGATAGAGGAGACCAAGAATCGTCATGGAGACACTCAAGAACAATAAAGACTCCAGTAGCTGTGTGTGTCTACTGCCAGTGCTGCAGTGCATCATGGGATAGCTGTCTCAGCGTCACCTGTCCACACCTGCTGGATGGAAGAACCCGCATTATTATAACCTTTGATCACTATGTAAATCCTAATTGAAGTGTGAAGTTAAGAGGCTTGCTCCACTGGGGGGGGGGGCACTTCTCCAGAATTCACACACACACACACACACACACACACACGCCCAGCAACTTGTGTGTGTGCACATTTGGAAGCTCATCGGCTTCAATTTCTTGTGATCATGTGCTGAATCATAAGTTGGTCATTAGAGCTGTGTTCCCAACACACACACACACACACTACTAGTATCTTCTGCTGAGCTAAATGCTGCAGCTGTGAATGATGGGATGGCGTCCCCGATCAGTGTGTAATGTGTCAGGAGTAGATATGATTGATTATGCTTTGATCAGAAAAATCAGATTAAAGAGCGAGCTGATCGATGGTCGGCCGAAGTGAGGCCGTGTGGGCGGAGCTAAAGGCTGCGGGAAATTCTTTCGTTGCATCACTCCAGTGCAAAAAGTGAACAAATAATTAAGATAACAACATTTACAAACCAATTATTGCAAAATTACAACATTTACAAAAGTGAACTATTAATAATTACAAATGTACAACAAATTCCTACTGCTGTCTGTGTCTGACCCAGTGACACACTTCCTGTCCCATCTGTGTGTGCGTGTACATGTGTGTGTGTGAATAATTCAGCCTGCTTCATGCACATGTGTGTAAGTGAGCTGTGGCCTCCTGCTGATGGGAGGAGAACCTCTCCTCTTCCTCACTCTTCATCTTTGTCTCTCAGCTCCTTCATCTGTTTCCCTCCTCATCTCGTCCTCTTCCTCGTCCTCGTCCTCGTCCTCGTCCTCCATCTCCGCCCGCCAGCTGACTCTTCCTCTCTTGGACTTGCATGAATAAATGAGAAGAGGGGAAAGTCTTCTCTCTGCTCCCTTAGCATTTTAATCTGCACAACTGAGCAGCCTGTAAAGTGAGGAAGAAGAAGAAGGCAGCACACACACACAAACACACACACACACACAGACATCATCCTTCTAACAAGCCTCATCATTGCACTGTCCTCACACATCTGATGGATCAAAGTCAGCGTGCTCCATGCTGCTCCCAGAGATCAGCTACATCAAGGCTGCGATGTGCATGTGCACACGTGTGTACAGGTGCATGTGTGCATATGCGTGTGCACGCGTGTGCATGTGGGTGCGCTGCAGGTTTTAATACTGGGTTTGTTTCCCTGATTTTTTACATGCTATTCTTTGTTTCCATCATCCCTCTGCTCTAAAGCTTCAACCTACTCCACCTAGCAACAGCTTCACTGTACCACACACACACACACACACACACACTGAACTCACTCACACACAGCAGATCTCATAACGTGCTCGTGGCTTGTAGGATTCAAAAGGAGAGCCGCGGTTACCATGGCGATGGCTGCACTGTGGATGTGACAGCTTCCTCGGGAGCAGAGTCAGACTGAGCACATTTCTGTGTAATTATACCTGCTGGAGAGCTCGCGTTTTAAATCCATGCTCTCTCTCACAAACACACACACACATACATTTCTTTCTCCATTACTTCCAAGGTTGCAGAAATCGTTTATGTACAACGTCACTAGTCCAAGAAAGTTGACTTGTAGACAGATCCAGCTGATTAGAAAGGAGAGAGAGCGGACGGACAGACAGACAGACAGACAAGATGGAGGATAGATGCTAAATCTGTCTGTCACCTCACAGAGTTGAAGCAGAGACCATCTGGGACGAGCAGATGTCCTCACACGTCTACGAGATGGGAACTTAGTCCCACTGTCGCCCAAAGAATCGGTGTGTGTGTGCATGTATATGTGTGTGTGTGTGTGTGTGTGTGTGTGTGTGTGTGTGTGTGTGTGTGTGTGTGTTTGCTCCAGGCGTTCTTTGGATGACTTGGCCGGTCGAGGCTCGGTGGGAGTAAAAACCTCAGTGAGCAGCGCTGAGGACTGAAAGGAGGAAACGAAGAACCACACACACACACACACACACACACAGAGGAGGCAGGAGGTTGCATTGTGTAAGACACCACCCACTTTGACCTTGGTCACACCTCCTGCATTCATCCTTTCTTACTGACACACACACACACACACAGTAAAACAGGAAGGAAACGAGGAATCCTTTCAATTTAGACATCCCCCTTGTCCTCAGTCATAGCAGTTAGTTAGTGTGTGTGTGTGTGTGTGTGTCAACAGAGAACAAAACAGACATTGATTGATTGAAAGCGAGAGAAGAGAGAGAGAAAGAGAGTGTGTGTGTGTGTGTGCGTGTGTGTGTGTGTGTGTGTTGTTTGCACATTGTGTAATCTTTACATCGGCATGTTTGTGTGTGTGGGCGGGCAGAGTTTGTCAGACGTCTGTGGAAGCTGCGACAGGGAACCGAGCGGCCCATTGCAATCCCACCCACACACACATCACACCACTGAGGCAACACACACACACACACACACACACACACACACACACAAACAATGAGCCCTCTATGATGGAGGAGGCCTGCCTGCATTGTACTGCCTTGTGTCTTCTGGGTGGGCTTCATGACGCGGGGTCTGTGTGTGTGTGTGTGTGTGTGTGTGTGTGTGTGTGTCACTCCGGGCGATGACGTGCCACTGTCCAGCGTCCAGTAGCACACACACAGACACACACACACATACAAACAGCTCCAATGCGCACATGAAAACAAAGGCTGAGCACCATTTGTGCAGCATGAAGAATTGAGAACTTCTAACACGTGCCCCCCCCCCCCCCCACACACACACACACCTCTGCTTTGATATCTATCATGATGGGGGACAATGAGCTCTTTCTTCCTGCGGGCTCAATGTTCCCATCAGGTCACACGTTCTGCTGTGGGAGGTCAGATGATGAGAGCAGATTGTTGGATTCGCTTCGATTCGGGAGCTGAAAGTTGGTTCTGCTTTCACACTGCCATTTTTGAAGCCCCCCAAAACTTCCGAGCAACTTCCCGCGCTTTGACACCAAGTGTCGCAGGGAACCCCCCTCCCCCCCCCACAAAACAAAGGCTCTGCCGGAGCATCAGCTGATACAGCGATAAATACAAACGGCAAACATGGAGCAGCGTTGGAAGTTTATTTTGGGATTTTGTTTATGTTCTTTCTGTGTCAGATGCAGTTCGACCTCCTCAGATGTAGCCGCACTCTCAGCGCATCGCTGTGGCTTTTTACGCCACACGACGGCGGCTGCAGAGGCAAAAACTGCTGAGACTGATGAAGAACGACGAGGTGTTGGTGTTCCTACACCGAGGACGAGCGAGGCATGTCACCTCACGGACCAAAGAGGGTCTCGGCTCGGCTCGGCTCGGCTCAGTCTCAGGTTCCTGCACTTCAGTGCTTCTGTCTCACTTTCTTCAGACTTGTTTACTATTAACCTGGTTTTCATGTGCAGAGCTTCTGTCTCTCACTGCTCTCCAGCTCCACATTCTGGAACATCTGCATTTTCATTCAGCAGGAGGAGGAGGGGGAAGAGGAAGAGGAGGAGCAGCAGGAGGAGGAGGAACTTGTGTGACTGCTGTGTGTGTCGGTGTTTGAGTGTGTGTGTGTGTGTGTGTGTCTGTGTCGGTATGTGTATGTGTGTGACTTGCAGTGAGCTGAGTCTTGATGGTCTCCATGCTTCTCATTGTGAGCAGCTCCTCCTCGCAGTGAGAAGGAGCTGCTCAGACTGGGATCGACATCCACTGTTGTTGGGTCATGAATCTCTCAGCTAAATTCAACTTAAACACAAACACGTTTGATGAGCGGACAGGACCTCCAGAGGCCACGCCCCTTAACGACCACACCTCTTAACCTGTGATCCTGCCCCTTAATCCACAGACAGCACAGCCAGAGGCCACGCCCCTTGACGTGCAGACAGGACCCCCAGAGGCCACGCCCCTTAATCCACCGACAGCACCACCAGAGGCCCCGCCCCTTGACCTGCAGACAGGACCCCAGAGGCCATGCCCCTTAATCCACAGACAGCACAGCCAGAGGCCACGCCCCTTGATCTGCAGACAGGATCTCCAGAGGCCACGCCCCTTAATCCACAGACAGCACAGCCAGAGGCCACGCCCCTTAATCCACAGACAGCACCACCAGAGGCCACGCCCCTTGACCTGCAGACAGGAGTTGTGATGCTTGTGTGTGTGTGTGTGTGTGAGAGTGAGACAGAGTTCTGATGTGTGATGTGTTTACAACATCCTTTAGATAGTGATTGTGCGATGAATAAGGGAGCAGGATTCTATTTCTCTTCCTAAATTCTGAGAGACGGATGTGTGTGAATGTTACCAACAATGGAGGAGCAGCGTCACCATCAGCTGATCCATCGGCTGCTCCACCAATCACAGCCTCCTCAGCAAAGCTGCTCCATCAGCTGCTCCACCCCGTTTAATACGAGCCAATAAGAGTCAAAGTTACACACGCACACACACACACATACACAAGAGTCAACGTTACACACACACAGATGAAGGTCAAAGTTACATTAACATGATTAAACCAATCTAAAATGTATTACTCGCCCTAAAATTGAGTTTATCATTTGAGGGGGGAAAAGGAGCAGACTTCAGCTGTAGATGTTGATGGAGGCTGAAAGTGGGCGGGGCTTCAGGCTCCCTCTGCTCGTGCCGAGCTGCAGCTCTGCCACCGATCTCTGCTGTCGTCAGGCTGCTTCCACACCTCGTCTCTGCTCCCCGTCTTCTTTTGCTAACATCTTCCTCACTTCCTCTGTCCATTCTTTAACTCTCGCTCCTCATCTGCAGCCACTCTGCTCTCCTGCAGTCTCTGCCTCTCACTCCTCTGTCACCTGCTGCTCCAGCTATGCCTGATTACCAGCCTGCCCCTGCTCACCTAGCAGGATCTGCCTGTCTGTCTGTCTGTCTGTCTGCCTGTCTGCCTTCCTATCTGTCTGCCTGCCTGCCTGCCTGCCTGCCTGTTTGTCTGCCTGCCAGAGGCAAAGTATGTCTGGACACTTTTTAATGATGATTCTGTGGCTTCATCTGGTTGCTCTCGGTTGTTCTCCAGGTGAGACAATGTCGGAACACAAAGTCTAACTTCAAAGTAACCTAGAAACTGACTGATGCAAAAGCATCCTGGAACAGCCTCATCAGATATATTAAATCAATCGATTGGGGAAGGATGAGGAAGAGGAAGAGGAAGAGGAGGAGGAGGTTGAGGATGGGGATGAGGATGAGGAGGAGGAGGAGGAGGAGGAGGAGGAGGAAGAGGAAGAGGAAGAGGAAGAGGAAGAGGAGGAGGAGGAGGAGGGTGAGGAAGAGGAGGAGGAGGACTTATTGCGGACAAACACGAGAGCTTCACAATCCTCCTCCAAAGAGAAATGACATAAAAGTTTGCCTCCTCGGTTCAACCTGCAAATATCGACTTGCTGATGCACTTGTGTGTTTTTGAGGGATTAAACTGGATTGAGGTCAGTAATGACACCACATCATCTACAGCTGAGAGCTGCTGCTGCTGAAACTGTTGCTGCTGCTGCTGAAACTGCTGCTGTTGCTGAAACTGCTGCTGCTGCTGAAACTGTTGCTGCTGCTGCTGAAACTGCTGCTGTTGCTGAAACTGCTGCTGCTGCTGAAACTGCTGCTGTTGCTGAAACTGCTGCTGCTGCTGAAACTGCTGCTGCTGCTGAAACTGTTGCTGCTGCTGCTGAAACTGCTGCTGTTGCTGAAGCTGCAAATGAAACTGCTGTTGCTGCTGCAGCTGCTGCTGCTGAAACTGCTGCTGCTGAAGCTGCTGCTGCTGAAGCTGCTGCTGCTGAAGCTGCTGCTGCTGCTGAAACTGCTGCTGTTGCTGAAGACGTGGAGGCACTGTAAAATCTCCAACTGTGGATGAGTGGATGAAGGAGTGAACAGATGGATGAGTGGATGATGAAGAAGTGAACAGGTGGATGAGTGGATGAAGGAGTGAACAGATGGATGAGTGGATGATGAAGGAGTGAAAAGATGGATGAGTGGATGAAGGAGTGAACAGATGGATGAGTGGATAATGAAGGAGTGAACAGATGGATGAGTGGATGAAGGAGTGAACAGATGGATGAGTGGATGATGAAGGATTGAACAGGTGGATGAGTGGATGAAGGAGTGAACAGATGGACGAGTGGATGAAGGAGTGAACAGATGGATGAGTGGATGATGAAGGAGTGAACAGATGGATGAGTGGATGAAGGAGTGAACAGATGGACCAGTGGATGAAGGAGTGAACAGATGGATGAGTGGATGATGAAGGAGTGAACAGCTGCTGCTGCTGCTGCTGAAACTGCTGCTGTTGCTGAAGACGTGGAGGCACTGTAAAATCTCCGACTGTGGATGAGTGGATGAAGGAGTGAACCGATGGATGAGTGGATGATGAAGGAGTGAACAGGTGGATGAGTGGATGAAGGAGTGAACAGATGGATGAGTGGATGATGAAGGAGTGAACAGATGGATGAGTGGATGAAGGAGTGAACAGATTGATGAGTGGATAATGAAGGAGTGAACAGATGGATGAGTGGATGAAGGAGTGAACAGATGGACCAGTGGATGAAGGAATGAACAGATGGATGAGTAGATGATGAAGGAGTGAACAGATGGACCAGTGGATGATGAAGGAGTGAACAAATGGATGAGTGGATGAAGGAGTGAACAGATGGATGAGTGGATGAAGAAGGAATGAACAGATGGATGAGTAGATGATGAAGGAGTGAACAGATGGACCAGTGGATGATGAAGGAGTGAACAAATGGATGAGTGGATGAAGGAGTGAACAGATGGATGAGTGGATGAAGAAGGATTGAACAGGTGGATGAGTGGATGAAGGAGTGAACAGATGGATGAGTGGATGATGAAGGAGTGAACTGATGGATGAGTGGATGAAGGAGTGAACAGATGGACCAGTGGATGAAGGAGTGAACAGATGGATGAGTGGATGATGAAGGAGTGAACAAATGGATGAGTGGATGAAGGAGTGAACAGAAGGACCAGTGGATGAAGGAATGAACAGATGGATGAGTGGATGAAGGAGTGAACAGATGGACCAGTGGATGAAGAAATGAACAGATGGATGAGTGGATGAAGGAGTGAACAGATGGATGAGTGGATGATGAAGGATTGAACAGGTGGATGAGTGGATGAAGGAGTGAACAGATGGACGAGTGGATGAAGGGGTGAAAAGATGGATGAGTGGATGATGAAGGAGTGAACAGATGGACCAGTGGATGAAGGAGTGAACAGATGGATGAGTGGATGATGAAGGAGTGAACAGATGGATGAGTGGATGATGAAGGAGTGAACAGATGGACGAGTGGATGATGAAGGAGTGAACAGATGGATGAGTGGATGAAGGAGGGAACAGGTGGATGAGTGGATGATGAAGGAGTGAACAGGTGGATGAGTGGATGATGAAGGAGTGAACAGATGGATGAGTGGCTGATGAAGGAGTGAACAGATGGATGAGTGGATGATGAAGGAGTGGACAGATAGATGAGTGGATGAAGAAGGAGTGAACAGATGGATGAGTGGATGAAGGCTCCTCTCCGGCTAATTGTAAATTGCAGCCTCGCTGAGCACATTAGAACATCAGAACACACAAGCCCCTCCTCCCTGAAACTAGAGTGGCTGCTTCTCCTCCGGCTCCCCCATCACCATGGTAATCACCACGGCAACAAGTTACCTTTGTGACTTTTTTTTTGCCTTTTTGTTTGTGAGGCCCAGTTGCTGCCAGCTGCTGCTGAGGCGGATTGTTTCAGGCTTGAACACAGAGGGAGAAGTTTGTCTTCGGTGGTGTGGATTTGCCATCTTGTTAGGTTTATTTAAGGGCCAAAGTAAGGACTTGAGAAGATCCTACACTGGGTGAAAATCTGATTTTGTGAAGATGGGCGGCTGCCGTGGCATCCTGGAGAACCAGAGGAGACTCATTTGGGTTTCATCTCCTCCTGTCAATGAAAACCTCGAACGAGACAATTATTGGAAGGATGGAAGAGCAGAGAATCGACGGCACTGCACAAAAAGAAGATCAAATGAATAAAGGAAGCTTCAGAGAGATGACGTGAACAATATCAGGATATTGGTGATTTGGCTGAAAAAGGGAGAGAGTGAGTGTGTGTGTGTGTGTGTGTGTGTGTGTGTGTTGTCCGTGGCATTAAGTGCCGCTCGTTGGCATTGCTCCATCCAGCCGTCAGTAGCTGCTGTGTGTTGCGGCTGCCATCAGCTGCATCCCTGATGAGGACCGACTGCCTCCATCTTGAGCTCTGCACCTCAGCTTTGGGCCAACTTGACCTTGACGTGACCCTGAGCCTGACCTGAGCTTTGACCTCAAAGGCACCACCTGCTTTTCTCTCAAATATCAGCAGTCATGTGGAGACCTGGTGTTGCTCGGTCTTTGTGGAGCTCAGTTCTCACCACCGGCTGAGGTGAGTGGAAGCCTCATCTCAGCCGGGTCCAAAGTCCGGCCCGCTGCCACGTTTCACTGCTTTGGTCTCACAGTGAATCACTTATGCCCCATCAGCTCTGACAGACACAACATACAACTTTGAAATGTCATTACAACCTGTAGGTTTTCCAATAAAACCTCTGGGTTTAAGCTGATGGCTGACGCGTGCTCTCCCATGTCCTCCATAGAAGCTCGTCCTCTCTTTTGTAATTAAATGTAAAGTACAGAAAGACATCAAACCTCACACGAATGTAGGCGAGCAAACCCTCAGACACAATCACTTCGACAGGGTCAGAAAAAACAGCTCTCCCTGGTGCCAAACTTCTCATCACTTCACGTTCACACAGCGCTCGCCCTCTACTGCAAAAAGTAAACTTTCTTAAAGGCACAGGTTCTCACTCACTCTTTTGTATTTGCAACCTTTAAATGCCTTTATGAACATATGATACCAAATTCAACAACTACATACTGAAATTCAAAATAAATCATATCGATCTCATATATGGCACCTACTCACCCCTTTGGCCACATGGTGGCAGCACCACTTTGATGCTGCTCCGGCCGCCTGAGGTCACCGCGACCGCGATCAATGCACCAATAACACAAACCATACTATGCAATCAGCTGGTTGGAAGAGTCTCCTGGAGTCTCTTTAACATCTGCAGGGCCGGCGAGCCGCCACCACCCGCCGCCGGGGAGACGTGAGCAAAAAACGCTGCTGCAGAAACACCAGGTGAGCAGCAAGCCATCGCCGGCCATCGCCGGCAGACCGTCTCCATTTCACAGAAGAACGTTATTTCAAACCCACGAGCTCAAATGGCATCTTCAGGCTCTTGCAGCTTGATGCTGAATTCAAACAGCAGCAACCAGCTCAAATCCCAGCTGCAGCTTCACACCATCTCATGTCTGACTAAAGCCTCCAGCTCCTCTTCACAAAGCCAAATATTTCTCTGGTCTTTTCCACAAGGCTGAACACTGGCTGACTTGTGTTGCTAAATCATGGATTTATTCACCATCACCGCCACCATTAAAATGGATGAGAGGGCAGAGAAGATGAGAAATGAATGGATGGAGGCAGGAGATGGAGGGAGAGAGGGAATGTAAATGTAGAAATAAAGGGAGGGGGAGAGAGAGCTACGGAGGAAGCACGGCAGGAAGGGGGGGGGGGG
>CAESWR010000242.1:995427-1008487 GCA_903171835.1 Mullus surmuletus | reverse complement strand
CCCCCCCCAGGCTGTCTGACTCTCTGCTCCTGTGTGGAGGCCTCGTGTCCTGTCCTTGGATGGGCATGTCAGGATGTTTCCTAACATTTAATGTCTTCTGTCTTGGCCCAGGATGCTTCTCTGCACCAGCTATAATGAGACGAGGCCTGCTGGTGTTGGAGTGCTCCCGGTGACGACGGGCGGTTGGCCCGACAACCCCAAAGGAAGGTGAAGGAGGAGCTTGCCACCATGTTGAGCAGGCCGGCATCACACAGCCACACGCCCTGCGATCGTCTCAGCCCCTCAGCGCTGACCGTCAGGAGGACGAAACACACGTGTGTCTCCACCGAGCTGTATGAGCTTTTACTCCAGCACGCAGCCACAGAAAGCACAAAGATGCCATTTGGAAGAAATGCAGGGAGGAGTGAGAAGAGCTGGAATGACATTTGCTTCACACCCAAGTGAGTCTGCCCACCCCCCCCACCGCCAGTCAGAGCGGCCTCACTGGCGGTGGGACATCAGAGGTCCTGCCAAGGCCGAGGACGTCCACGAGTCCTCAGGCCAAGGGGACACACATGCTAGTGAGGGAATCTGGCAGGAATGGAGAGCAAGAAGAGACAGAGCGAGAGAAACACACAGCAGCTCGTGCCAGACAGACAGTGACACGACGGCCAGAAAGCCCAGAGGAAGATCTGCCAGAGGAGGAGCCCAAAACACGCCGTCAGGATCATTAAAATTAAATGATTGGAAGAGGTTCACCGTCTCCTTCCAACTCCAAACTCTGTAAACAACACTGTTAATGAGACACACACACACACACACACACACACACAGCAGATACACTGTAATGAGAGTTTGGTGTTTACTCTTTGAGAAATGATGGCTGCTATTAAGTCAGAACATGTCTTGCGCCTTAGAGATAAGTCTGGTGGAGGTGGAGGTGAAGTTGCAGACGGGCCATTTGTAGCATTTAGTGCGTCACACAGGTATGTGCTCCTGGGAATTCAAATGACAAAATAAAAAGTTAGATATTCATCGTGCATGGTGAGGGGGCCACCAAACTCCAGTCAAACTACCAGCAACGAGAGCTCCTGCTGGCCGCCGCCCACTGGTCACCCAAACCAACCACTGGTCACCAACCACTGGTGTTGCTTTGTGAAACATGGGTCTATCTCAATGATAAGGGGGGGGGGAGGGTAGATAAAAAATAAAAATGAAGGTAAATAAATGCACAGGAAACACTGCGGTGGATGCAACACATTGGCACAAACTCTTCCCACTGACCCACCGGCCCACCAGGGAAGCCCCCAGTACTCCCGATGGCCAGTCTGCCTCTGGTAAGAAATGAACAATGGAAATGGTCAAGCAATTTGGCCGAGACTTTGGTTGCAGCAGTTTGTCTTTGGACTTCACTTGCAAGCTGGGTGATGGGACTGAGCTCCCGCTGCTCAGTGACGGTGCGGATCTCCAAACAGATGTCAATCAAAAAGGGATTCAGCCTTTCCACAGCCTTCCCAGCGTCCAGGTCGGCCGAGGCTCCGCCCTTTCCTCCATTCACCCCCAGAGAGGCTGAGCGTCTGGGGGCGGGCCTGAAGCTGTTCCATGCAGTCCCAGCAAAGTCAATAGATGCTCGGCTTCTACTGGCAAATGAAGGATACGGGAATGTAGGAGAAGTTCAAATCGAGCTGATTCTGAACGCATTTGTGGTCTAGGAAATATTGATACGGCAGCACATATTTGACTGTTTAACTTTTGCAATTTTAGGTGACGCTGAGAGAAACCGTGTCTGTGAGCCTGGGGGAAGATTCATCATGGAAGAGAGGAAAGAGACGCAGGAAGTGACCTCAGGAGGAGTCGCCGTCATCAAACTTTGAAAAACTAGGCAGGTCTTAATTAATACTCTGTGTGTGTGTGTGTGTGTGTGTGTGTAGCTGGATTGTTTGTGCTTGTTTGTGTCAACAGGAGGATAATTAGTGGTTAGCGTTTGCACGCCTGCCTGAGTTTCCTTTGCAGCCAGTTACTGAAAGGCTCTTCTTGAATATTTGGTGCAGAGGTGTGAATTATGCTTGAGGAGCAGCTCCGTGGACGTCACCGCCTGCACACACGTGTTTCTCGGTCCGACGGCTCAGCTGTTCTCCCTCCACGGTAACACCCGAGGGGGTGTTAATCTTGGTCGATCTTGGTCCAGGCCTCCTAGACCTGGTTGTGAGAAGCCCACCGTGCAGTTAAAGGTCCAGCGAGTGAAGCTGAGTGAAGGTCCAGAGGAGCTGAGAGGAGGCCCTCCCACCAGGTGACTCTAATAATAATACATTTCATTTGGAGGTCACCCAAGGTCACCTTACAGAGAATAAATAATAGCATAGTCATTAAAACAGTGCAATCAAAATATAACGATAAAAGCAGGTGAAGTGTAGAGTGACGGTTATAAGGAGTTGGCAGTTTGAACAGGTGGGTTTTGAGTGAGGACTTGAATGTTGAGGTGGAGTCTGACTGTCTTCTGTGTGGAGGGAGGAAGTTCCAGAGCTTGGGTGCTGAGCAGCTGAAGGCTCGGGCAGCCATGGTGCTGAGGCATGATGGGGGGACGGTCAGTAGTCCAGCAGAGGCTGAGCGGAGGGAGCGTGAGGGAGTGTATTGATGGAGGAGGTCATGGAGGTTAGATTGTGGAGGGCTTTATAGGTGAGGAAGAGATTTTGGTAGAGGATGTGATATTGTACCGGGAGCCAGTGAAGCTGGATGAGGACAGGGGTGATGTGGTCAGATGATTTGGTGTGGGTGATGATGCGGGCGACCGAGTTTTGAATCATGTGTGTGTGTGTGTGACTGTGACAGGCAGCACGGGACACTGACACCAGTAAAAAGGCCTTTCTAAATCTTATTCCAGCCAACAGCTGCAGATGTGCTGACCGAGGTCACATGACTTCACACATCACCAGCATTCATCAGTGCTTCCGGCTCAGCTGTTCTCCCTCCACGGTAACACCCGAGGTGTTCCTGAGCCGCTGCAACCGCGGGACTGAGAGCCAGAGAAGGTAAAGCTTTGACTCTCGTGTTCATATCTAAATTTGCTTTGCGCTGTTTTCAGCTAAATCTGCAATTTAAATAGCAAGTGGGTTTGACAGCACCAAGGCGGCTGAAGCTCACCATCTGATCAGGATTTAAACGCTCCGCCCAGGTCGCTCATCACTGTCAGAGCGCCAACAGCGTAATTACATTTCATATCTGCAAGAAGCAAGAGACACTGCAAAGCAAACGAGCTGAGCCGCGCCTCCATTATCGCCGACTCAGCTCTGATGGCTGCGGCCGTGAAGGCCACACAGCCGCAGGTCTGCTCCCAATTAAAGCCATTCAACAGATTGAAACCATGGAGCCACGTAAGGCTGCTCTCAGACTCCTCCTTAAATGCAGAGCAAAACAAAAAACTTCATTCAAAAATGAATATGAGATAAAAAAATTGACCCCACTGCTGGAATATTTACGTTTATCAGCGGCTCTGATGCTACCTTTTATTATCACACTTCCATTTACTCTCTGTCTCTACTGGGGAGGAAGAGCAGTTTGACAGGGAGGCGGTGACACGAACAAGGAGGAGGAGGAGTGAGTGTGTGTGTGTGTGTGTTTGTGTGTAAGCATGGATGTAACAGCTTTACTAGGATGTGTTTAAAGTTTTCCGCTCCTTTTATTGTGTTGCACAAAAACACTTTGGCTTTGACCCATAAAAATAAATGGCTGCACACGTCACACACATCGACTCTCAGCCCCATTTTGCTTTTCCTTCTGTGAAAATCACCACGCACACACACACACACCCCGCCTCATCCCTTTTATCAGCTTCCCTCTCTGCTTGTGTGTGTGTGTGTGTGTGTGTGTGTGTGAGTACAGAGACACAGTGTTTGTGTCACTGGGGAGTGTCAGCATGTCTCTTCACTTGACATGCATTAGATTCTCCAGACTTTCTGGCACTTATCTGATTCCAGCTCAATATGCTGCGGTGGGAAATGGAGTCCTGAGGCAGGTGAGTTTTTGGTGGCTTTTTAAATTCATTACAGCGATCTGCCGCGTTCTCAAAGGAAGCCGCTGGCAGCACGCGGCCACCGAGGGCAGCGTCACCGCAACACGGAGGCTCAGCAGCTACATTGGCAGCAAAGGACTCACTCTGCTCTGCAGCTCCGACTCAGACCCGGACCCGGACTCCCGCTCCGACTCAGACCCGGACTCGGACTCCGACTCCCGCTCAGACTCAGACCCGGACCCGGACTCCCGCTCAGACTCAGACCCGGACTCGGACTCCGACTCCCGCTCAGACTCAGACCCGGACTCGGACTCCCGCTCAGGCTCAGACACAGACTCAGACTCAGACTCAGACTCAGACTCGGACTCGGACTCGGACTCGGACTCCGACTCCCGCTCCGACTCAGACCCGGACTCGGACTCAGACTCAGACCCGGACTCCAACTCCCGCTCAGACTCAGACCAGGACTCGGACTCGGACTCGGACTCAGACTCCGGCTCAGACTCAGACCCGGACTTGAACTCCCGCTCAGACTCAGACTCGGACTCGGACTCCCGCTCAGACTCAGACCCCGACTCAGACTCCCGCTCAGACTCAGACCCGGACTCAGACTCCCGCTCAGACTCAGACCCGGACCCCCGCTCACACTCAGACTCAGACTCAGACTCAGACTCAGACTCAGACCCGGACTCGGACTCGGACTCAGACCCGGACTCGGACTCAGACCCGGACTCAGACTCCCGCTCAGACTCAGACTCAGACCCGGACTCAGACTCCCGCTCAGACTCAGACTCGGACTCGGACTCCCGCTCAGACTCAGACCCCGACTCAGACTCCCGCTCAGACTCAGACTCGGACTCGGACTCGGACTCAGACCCGGACTCGGACTCGGACTCAGACCCGGACTCGGACTCAGACCCGGACTCAGACTCCCGCTCAGACTCAGACTCAGACCCGGACTCAGACTCCCGCTCAGACTCAGACTCGGACTCGGACTCCCGCTCAGACTCAGACCCCGACTCAGACTCCCGCTCAGACTCAGACTCGGACTCGGACTCGGACTCCCGCTCAGACTCAGACTCGGACTCGGACTCGGACTCCCGCTCAGACTCGGACTCGGACTCGGACTCCCGCTCAGACTCGGCCCTGCTGATGAGGGCCGTGCTGACTTCCCCGTTCAGAGTGGTGCTCGGTGGGCGTGACCCGAGGGTCTCGTCCTTCGTGGTCTGTGCGTGCAGCCTGGACTGACACAGTCAGTCTGTACAGTTTCAGCTTCCATCAGAAGTCAGCTGAGCAGCGGCAGCATCTCAGGAACTCAGGAACACCTCAACACCAGTGTCATGTGCTGCCTCCACATCCCAGCAGCCTTTGCATTTTGATGTGCTAAGCTGCAGCACATCAGCACATCTTCTCAGCTATCTCTTGTCAAGAAAACAAATCAAAAACACCAAATATTTCTGTCACACGGTGGAGTGTGTTTCCTTCTCCAGGTGATCGTGTCCGTGCGAGTCGAGCTGATGGAGCGTTTCATCACACGCCAGTTAGCATCTCCGTCCTCAGCGCGCGGAGAAACATGAGGGCCGTGGCGCAGGCAGCATGTTTAAGGCACTCCATGTTATCGGGGCAGCATTAACACAGAAACAGAGATGCTCCTTCATCACTGGCACCATTCCTCACTGAGATGACAAACAGTTAATCTGTTTGTCTTGGCTGAAAGATGTGAGAAGGAGCAGCAGGAACGCAGTATTGTGGTTTTCAAAAACCACAATACGAGAAAGACAGAAGCATTCCGCTTCTTCAAATGTGTTATGAGTGTTTTCATGGCCGCGCACAACCGAGTTATTGCTGATGTTCTGCTGAGAAAAAGGCAGATGGCTGCATGCAGACGTAGCCGGTGAGGATGCAAGCAGGTCTGCGGGGTCAAACAGCAGCTCAGGCTGGATGACCTGAGACGGAGCTCAGATTCTCCAGCACAGCAGCGTATTCATTCCCACTCTCTCCAACACCAGGACAAGATGGCGTCGCACCTTCCTGAATTGAATATTTCTGTGACAGCGTAAAACCTTAGACTGACTCCTCAATTACGAGGCCGACTAAACAGGCTTTCAGTGTAATTCACCAAATTATACTGTGTAATGTGAAGGTTATTTGTTCCTAATAACTAATATGATGTTGTTTTTAATTAAAGTGCAGAAAAGCATGTGCAGTCCCTCACAGTGGGGGTCTGACGCCTGATTACTTTATTTAGTTTGTTTATTCATTAATAGGCAATATTGAATTTCTCTTCATTAGCACAGACTAATGAGAGCAGCCTGCTGTGTGTGCAGGAGTCTCTGTACTACTGTGTGTGTGTGTGTGTGTGTGTGTGTGTGAGAGAGAGAGAGAAAGACACACCAGACAGGTGTGTGTGTATGCTCACATTGTCAACACAAAAATACACATAGATCTATGGTGATTTAACTGTATAAGCACGGTGTGTGTGTGTGTGTGTGTGTGTGCATTAGAAGCTCTGTGTTTTACTTTATGCTTGGAGGCATTGAGCCAGCCTCGAATCCCTCTTCAAAGCGATCATGATGAGATGATGGCTGACGGTCGGTGAAGGTGTGCTGTGATGGAGCTCCTTCACCAGCTGACCGTCCACACTCATTTTCCTGCTTTGAGCCAAAGCTGCCAAATAGCTGCTGGCTGATCAACACATGAGTGAACATGTGATGACCTGCGTCGCCGGAGCTGCTCCTGGAGGCCGAGCAAACACGGAGCTGACGGTGCGGCTCTGAGCGTCTGCTTTAAGGGCGTTAAGCCGCTGATCGGCACGGTGGCGCCGCTGTTGTGGCGTTTGCCCACATTGCCGAGTGATCAGTGTGTGACTGTCTATGAGTGACGCAGTGACCTGTTGAACATCTCAACGTGTCATTTCAGATGGATTTTGATTGGCTGTCAGTATTTCTACCCTTCATCAAATGGCTCTGAAAGTGATCCAAACGATGTCGTTCTCCGCTCTGCTTGTGGTTATAGCTGTGGTTTGACTCTGCCATCTACAACGATGTTTAAAACTATATATCTACAGTTATCTTTATAGTTATATAGTTCTTGATGTGGACGGCCCTTAACTCTGCAGATTTTCATCGGTACTATTCAGAAGGCCGCGCGGAGCTTCTCGCCGTGTGACGTGAAGGTCGGCTCCGGCGAGAGCCTGACTGGCATCGACGGTGACGGGAGGCTGTGTTTGAGCTGTGAAATATGAGAGGTGGAGTCGACAATTGCCTTCAGTTCACCTTGTCTTATCCTTCTTCACTTGAATATTACTTTGTGAAAAATGTTCAGCAAAGCAAACTTCACAGCATGAACTTGAACACTTTGTTCCCATCCACTCAACTATTTTACACACTTCCTTCTTGACCTGTTTTTGCTGCTTCCTCTCGTCTCCCTTTTTCCTCCTGACTCAGCTTCCAGCCCCGACCCATCCGGAGACACTAATAGCAGGATGTATTTTCTGAGAATGGGCTCCAGTCAGGCACTTTGTGGGGCAGAGCAGTCGAGCGGGTGCAGCTAACACATTAGCCGCCGTCCCGCTGCCATTTGTTAGCCCCGACAGCAGCGTCTGAGGCTGAGTCACTGCAACACACCTGAGCTCAGACAGCAGCTCTCACTCTATCAACGTCAGTGGCTACGTTTCCACTCAGTCCATGTTGGGGTTCAGGTCCATATTACGGTTTTGTGAAACATTGTGAATAAGGCGTTTCCATGGTGATCAAACAGGGTTGTTCCTGTCTCCATGGTGATTGTAATCAATGGTGACATGGCGATCAAAGCACCCACGCACGGAGAAGGTCTGCTACAAACCCTGCTTGGCGTAACTTTGCGCTCCCCTTTTTGTGGATCTGTCTATCCCGCTACTTTCTAGCGTCTCCAAATGCCAGGATGTTTGTGTCTTTCATCACACTGATGAAGTGATTGGTTTCCTCCTCGCTCCAAAAGTGTGGCGTGGTGTTGCTCTCGCCTTTGGCCATGTTTACAAGGAGTTCCTGGACTCCAAAGACCAAGATTCCTTGCTGATAGAACATGAATACAACACTAATTCATCTTCCTCCTGATAGGAGGAGACATCATCACATGTTCACCTTTGAGAAGGAGGAACCAGGGGGGAGAGGAGGGGTTTTAAAAACTGGAATATGAACATATTCCGCTTATTCAAATGTGTTCTTGGTGTTTATGTGGTTGCGCACAGAAAAGGCTGATCGACTGCATGGAAACGTAGCCAGTGAAGATGAGAGCGTGTCTGCTGAGCTGTAGTTGCTCCACCTCATCGCTGCCATCACAACAACCATCCACACTGTGCTCAGCTAGCAGCTCACCTCAAACAAGAAAGGTTCGGGAAATACGGCCGCAAAGCGGCTCGGGCTGGAGAGAAACCCAACAAAACAAAAAAACGTGTCAGCAGTGACGTCAGGCGGCTCACTGAGCGCCACGTCGCACCGTGTGGCCACACTGGAGTTTTAAAAACTGTCCACACTGTGAAGGAAGCTCTCGCTCACAATCACACAAGCTGCAGGAATCTCCATGGAGATGTTGGTGAGTTGGCCAGTTTGTGCACAGATTTGCTCCAAATAACAATTAGTGGTTGGACTGGCAGATGCTGGTGCTCCACTGGGGAGGAGCCTCCTGACTTTGGTGAGCTGGATGGACTGCTACCAACACACACACACGCATACAATTTTGCATAATAGGCATTTTTATCTATTTACTGCTCCTCAAGTGTGTGCTGACACTGATGAGCAGCGTGCAGATCATCAATCAAGTGGCTTCGGCAGCAGCAGCAGCAGCAGTTTCAGCAGCCAGGTGTGTGAGCAGGTTTCAGATGATTGTCACGGAGAAGTCTCCCCTCCATTCGCTGGAGAGTGAGACAATCTAAACTTCATGAGCTCGTCTTTTGAAGATGACACATGAATCTCTCTGACACACATTCCTGGTGTGTGTGACAGTTCTTTGCTCTTAAAAGCCAATTTTCTTGACATATTTATGAGGAGCAGACGGACAACGAGAGGATCAGAAATGAAAGCCTGAAATATGCACACACCAAACAAAGAGCCAATCAGAGAAGACCTTGTATCCTTTGTGTGCAGTCAGAGCGCTGAGAAATCCAGTGCTTGGTTGGAGTGTCCTTCAACTTCACAGGTCAATGATGTTAACTTGAATTCTCCGCGCTGCATCTTCACCTCGAGGAGACTGCTGACGGAGCAGCGCCGCCCTTTGACTTCAAATCAAATGCTGTTTGTGACATGCCTTAATTTGCTTCAAACATGCTCTAACTTCTTTTAACGCATAAACAAAACGTTTTGTTATAATAATAATAATAATAATAATTATTATTATTATTATTATCATTATTGATAATAATCACACACGGGTTAGAGCAGATTCACCAAGTAAGTTGGTTCATGAGGGAATCTTCTCAGTGGATCCCAGCTAGGTGCTGCAGCCTCCAGGACTTCCTGTGTCTCTTGGCCTTGCTCGCCCTCCCTCCCTCTCTCTCTGTCCTTGTTTTCCTGAGTCTCTAACAGCAGAGAGTCTTGACTGGAAGAACGAGCTGGAACTCCTCGAGGACGCGAGATGTCAACCAGATAGAGGCAAGATGGAGTAAGCCTTTGTTCTCCACAGCAGCCTCGGCGGGCTGAGCTCTGCCACTCTGATTGCCCTCTGGACCATTAGCAGGTGGAACACGGGGGCGGAGAGGACAGAGAGGACAGTGAGACGGAGGGCAGAGAGGAGAGAGAGATGGAGAGGACAGAGACAGAGAGGAGAGACACAGAGAGGGCAGAGAGGATAAAGACAGCAAGGACAGAGAGGACAGAGAGATAGAGGACAGAGGACAGAGAGGAGAGTGAGACAGAGGGCAGAGAGAAGAGAGACAGAGAAGACAGAGGACACAGAGGAGAGAGAGACGGAGGGCAGAGAGGAGAGACACAGAGAGGACAGAGAGGATAGAGACAGCAAGGACAGAGAGGAGAGAGAGATAGAGGACAGAGGACAAAGAGGACACTGAGACAGAGGACACAGAGGAGAGAGAGACAGAGGGCAGAGAGGAGAGACACAGAGAGGGCAGAGAGGATAAAGACAGCAAGGACAGAGAGGAGAGAGAGATAGAGGACAGAGGACACAGAGGAGAGAGAGACAGAGGGCAGAGAGGAGAGACACAGAGAGGGCAGAGAGGATAGAGGACAGAGGACAAAGAAGACAGTGAGACAGAGGACACAGAGGAGAGAGAGACGGAGGGCAGAGAGGAGAGGCAAAGTGAGGGCAGAGAGGAGAGACACAGTGAGGGCAGAGAGGATAGAGGACAGAGGACAGAAAGGACAGTGAGACAGAGGACAGAGAGGAGAGAGAGACAGAGAGGACAGAGACAGAGAGGAGAGACACAGAGAGGGCAGAGAGGATGGTGATGGTGACCGGTGACCGTGATGGTGACCGTGATGGTGACTGGTGACCGTGATGGTGACCGTGATGGTGACTGGCGACCATGATGGTGACCGTGATGGTGACCGCAATGGTGACTGCGATGGTGACCATGATGGTGGTGATGTTACAACGGGCAACGTCACTGCACCGGTGCAGAGGCAATTTAAAAAAGGAAGACGTCGAACATCACAGGCTGCTGCCAGCTGAAGCAAAGCAGGGCATGATGAGGAGATCCTCTGCTGGCAGGCTGGTCTTCACAGCGTCGGCTGGCGAGGCCTTGGCCTCGGCCTCGCCTGCAGCTCCTGATGCGCCTGCAGTTAGTGATGCGCCCGCAGTTAGTGATGCGCCCGCAGCTAGTGATGCGCCCGCAGTTAGTGATGCGCCCGCAGCCAGGTGCAGACCACTGATGTTTGCCAAGAAATTACAATTTGAGAAAGACAGATTAAAGTCTTTCATTGGATTTTTTTGTTGTTGACATTCAGAATATACTAATTTCCCGCGTTGCAGATTATTGTCGGGCCTTTCAAGTCACATAAAAATATAAGTTATTTCATGATCAGAAGAGAGATTAATTACTTGCTGCCATCTTAAGAAACTCTCGTTAAGGGGAACCTCAGATATTAATTGGTGCAGTCGGGGTCCATTGAATTTTCCGTTTAAACGGTTTAGCTCAGATCACTGGAAGAAATACTCCATCAGCGGCACGTGGGAATGTCATCACTCCTGAATCATTTGCAAAGCCATTGTTGTGTGGATGGAAGCAGCGGCGCTCAATAAATGTGCAGACCTGCTGAACTCTGTCAGAAAACTTGATTAACATAATTAATAAGGCTTTGTGTTCTTCTGACAAACAGCAATGACTCACTGCCACGAAGGCCTGCGACGCTCATGCATCAGTGGGCGTGCACTTGGAAACATTGAGCAGCAGACCAAGCAGCTGAGATGGCTGCGCTGAGGGATGCAATGACCGCCACATCTCTCCACCTTCACAGCAGAGTCCAGTCGGGGACTCGCGAGCACTAAGGTAAACTACAGATAACTATTACCTCCCGCATTAGGGCGCTTTCAAGCTTCCAGCAGTCGCAGGTGTGTCGTACATCATCGCGCTGAAGCACGGATATCAACACGCGTCTGCTCAACACGCGTCTGCTAAACACTAATAAGGAGGCAGCGTTTCTCCATGCAGACCCTCTGACGTGTGATCGAATTATGTGATCATCAACGGAGCGTCCGCACACTCACAGCCCGGGGAAACACTGCCAGCCGCCCGGACCACAGAGACGAGCCGGTGATCGGTGCCGGTACCGGACCATCGCTGGACCTTTAGCTCCTCCTCCGAGGACACTTACGTTACTTGTTGTAACGCCATTACGTCACTGCTGACTGCATTCTTCAGATGAGCTTGTTGAAATATTTCTCTAAGAAGAGAAAGACACCTGATGAAGGTGACACTAGTCAGGTATCATTAGCCTTTTAATGACTCAAATGATGATAGGTAGGTAAAAAAACCACTGCTGAAAAAAACCCTTGAGGAAACACTGTCCTACCACCAAAACAACCCCCACAAAACTATTAGGCAAAATGCAGTCAATTGGAAGACAGGTGTTATTTCATTCTCTGCTTCTTACAACGAGTGATGATAATGAAAAATAAACATTTTCTGTGACATTTTCTGATAATTATTGCAGAGTTTCCACATTTCAATCAAACAAAATATCAATGAACTATCTTACACTCCAGCTTCAGATTGAACATTTATGGACCTATTGTCGAGTGTGTCCATATTTCAATCAAACAAAATCTCAAACTTCAGTCAACGTGCAATGGTGTGGTCTTTGAACTTGGTATTGGTTCTTGGTATCGGGGAACTTTAACGAGAACAAGTGTATTAGAACAGTATCGGCCCGATACCTGATACCAGTATCGGTGCATCCAGGTGGTGTTTCTGCGTGTGGTGGTGATGGATGATGGTTCAGATCAGGTTGGACGTTCAGGATTAGCACAGTCTGCTCTGCTTCACACTGATGCCAAAAGAAAAAGACCCACATCTTCACCCAGCCCTCCCAGTCTTCCCAATCCTCCCAGCCCTCCCAGTCTTCCCAATCCTCCCAGTCCTCCCAGACTCCCACACACGGACACACACACACACACACACACACACACACACACACACACACACACACACACACACAACTTGCATTTGAATAAACATTTAAAAATTAATTAAACCGTAACAGTCCCTGTTTCTTCATTTCATCTTGATAGCCTAGAAATAATTCTATCTCCAAGTTGAAAATGTCCCCGGATTTCATTTCAGAAATCTGGTCACCTTAACACACACACACACACACACGCACAGGCACGCAAAGAGGAGGTTGTTGGCCAGTGGATCTGTAACATTAGCAGAGAGCTCACTCATTTCACTTTTCATCTGGCTGTTTTTACAACTGCTGCTCTTTTTACATTTTAGTTTTTTTTACATTTTAGTGTTTTGTTGACTACGTTAAGTCATGTGGCTACTTTATAGGTTCCAAAAAGTCTTAGATCTCTTCACAGCTGCAAATGTGTTTAGTGAAGTGATGACAGTTTGAGTGTTTGAGCCCCCCAACACACACA
>CAESWR010000242.1:966184-977023 GCA_903171835.1 Mullus surmuletus | reverse complement strand
GTGAGGCCAGGAGCAGAGAGGCTCTCCTCTTCCACAGCTCCTCTCTGTCCTCTGACTGCTTTAAGGGGAGGGAACTTCTGACCAGCTTCACAGCTTCACACACTGGATGATGATTTTGAAGATGCTTTCTCAGCTTGTGCTCCTGCTTTAGTGAGATGAAGTTACGCTGGTTTCATCTGAAAACAGCAACAACTCTAAATGCTCCACCAGCAGACGTCTCAGAGACACACAACTGGAATCGAGTCTGCACCGACAAACACTGCCATCAATATTTCTCATCAAAGGTGAATTTGGGCTCCAGTTTCACTGATAAATGATAAAAAAACAACCATGATTTTATGCATACATGAAGCTCACTCACATCATCTGTTATTTGCAATGGCAGCTTTTGCGTTAATTTAAGTTCACTGTGATCAATAAATCGGTTGAGTGTGTGTGTGTGTGTGTGTGTGTGTGTTTGGTTTCTTTGTGGCTGCTTTTCACAATCATCTCTGCAGCTTCACATGTCCTCCTCCGCAGCTCAACAGCTCAGCACGAACTGCGTGTCTACATATTATGAGATAGACAGAAAGAAAAATAGTCAAAGAAATTTAGTATAAGATATTAAATCATTAAAAAATCTAATGGGTCAGTAATGATTAAACGTGCGTGACAGAACACCGGCCTCTGTCAGATTTAGCTACCGCTGCTTTTTCTGATAGACGCATCCATTAACTTAACCCTTAACTGAAGCGTAGTTGGGCACATGCGCAGAACCAGAGAGCAGCATTTTTGATGGGAAGCAGAACATGACAGAACACCAGCAGCAGGCCGGCCGCACGCCGCCTAACAGCTGGGAGACGGTGGCGGCGACAGCGGCGGCGGCCTCTGCAGGTGTTAGCCGCAGACCCGTCACCCTCACACTGGGGGCAGCTCTCACATATGAGGGGGCAGTCAGAAAAGTGAAGGGGGCATCATGAGCACAAATCACGCTCCAGCACTTTTTTTCTGTCTCTTCAGTGATTGAGGAAAACACTTTGAAGAAGCAGCGAAGCTCTGCCAAATTTGTCTTAGTGACAACAACAAAAAACAAATACAAAGTAACGATAAATATAACATCTGTATTTTTTCAGTCAACTGGAGAATCGTCTTCCTGTCTTCTGTTGAGGGCGGCTGCAGCAGCTGATCAGGCAGCTGCCGGCTGATGCTCCATACTTGTCCATAAAGTGACGCAGCAGAGCTTGAATGTTCACACTTTGCTGCTGCATCAGCTTTGATTGCCGTCGATCCAGCTAAGGTCCGGTACTGGTTACGTTGCTGCCTCTTTTTTTGTGTTTAGCAGACACATAACCACACTCTTTGTTTACGTCCTGTGATCGGCGCTCCAAGAGAAAACACAGACGCGCAGCTCTCGCAGCGGGAAGTCAGAGCCGCGACGGCTCGCAGTGTCAAAGGGCCCAAAAGCTGAAGAAAGGCGGGATGATCCTTGTTACAAAACCTGTTCAAAATCCTGCAACTCGTATTAAAATGTGCTTTCTCAACTTCTAAAATTTGATATGAGGGGGCAAGACATTTCTTTGAGGGGGCGTTGCCCCTCTTGCCCCCGCGCAGAGCCGGCCTCGCTCACACCTCCCAATCTTGTCAACATGCAAACTCCGTGTTGTGGAGATCATCTGTCCCTCAGCGGCAGATGTGTGGCTACGATCGCGGAGAGGAGGAGGTGGGATGAAGGCATCTCGCTGCTCCTCTGTCAGTCAGTCACAGTCGGTCAGGCTGGATCTGAGCTCCTCAGTGGCTGCATGATTTATAGAGGAACGACGTTCAGTTGCACGCAACATGAAGTGCGCGGATAAAATAAAAGAGAATCTGTGAATAAGACTCAGTACACACACACACGCACAGAGCCAACATTTCAATGTGTTTTAATTGACCTTCTGCTCCAGCAGGCCAACAAAGAACATCTGAGTGGTTTCCATAACGACTGCTCTTGGTCTGACCATGTGAGAGGAGCACGTGCTTCCACAGGCCAAAGCTCAGAGCACACACACACTCCACAGCGGGAGAATGGAGGCAACAATCACAAACACACAGGTGGAGGAGGGACGGGAGGCCAGGAGCTATCTTTCAAATCTCTCCAGCACTGAGCGACCTCAGTCCACCTCGTGCAATTATCAGCTTCCTGCTGAGGCTCTAAGCAGCAATTCTGCGTTCTTCTCTTGCACAGCCTGAACTCTGACAGCAGCTCTTGGGTTTGTAGCAAAGTCTGCAACAGTTTATCTGCTTTAATTCTGCACCAACAACCATCCTGAGCGAGGAGGAGAGGCGCGCAGGCCCGCAGCACTCAGCTGTGTCTTCAACAGGCCTGCAAACATCTGGAGGAGCCAGGATCCGCATCACTGCTGAGCCTGTTTAAGGTAATGGCTTCCCCTGGCAGCGGCCGTCTGACGGCGCTCGTTACAGCGACGCCTCAGCTGGGAGGCGGAGCTCGCTGCCCGGGAAACCTTCATCACACACAGGCCGCCGCTTCTTTACTTCTCAAATCACTCTTCCATCCATTAAGCTCTCAACTCCCAAACACATCTTCCTCATTAAGGGGACTGAAGACCCCCCCCCAGCATCGGGAAGAGGGGAGTGCTTTGATTGGCAGGTGAGACATTTCTGCCGTCACAGCTTCTCCCAGGTGTCCCACTTCCTCACCAGGACATGTACGCACACACGCACACACACACACACACACACACACACTGTGCCTAAACATGATATGGAAAAATAATACTTAAAAACAAGGGTCATTCTCTGGAGAAAAAAACAACTAAACAAACACTGACTGATTCTCCAGTGGCCGCAAATCACCTTAGCAACCAGACCGAAAAAAACAAAAGCAAGATGAGAAACGCTTCCCCTCGGGCCGAATGGAGTAAAAATTGTATTTGAATAAATGAATAAATTCAATCCAAAAACAATCTCCTGTAAACTTCAGATGAGGTGTTTATCTGCAGGTGAGCTCTGCTGGAAATTTGCATGAAGAAACACGACTCTGTTAGCCGGTTTCTCAGGTAGGACGATCTCCATCATCTAATCACAGCTGGTGGTGAGGACCACAACCGTCCGGCACAGGCAAAGCTAGCGATGGTGATGGTAGTGATGATGGTGACAATGATTATGGTGATGACGTTGGCGATGATGATGATGGTGATGATGATGATGATGGTGGTGGTGGTGATGATGATGGTGGGGATGATGATGATGTAATGATGATGGTGGTGGTGATGATGACGGTAATGATGGTGGTGATGATAATGGTGATGATGATGATGGTGTCGGTGGTGATGATGATGATGATGATGATGGTAATGGCGGTGGTGATGATAATGGTGATGATCATGATGGTGTTGGTGGTGATGATGATGATGGTGGTGGTGATGATGGTGATGATGACAGATGACAGATGACAGAACAATGACACTGTATTGAGGGGCGGAGCTTCAACTAGCCAAGGAGAGTTTGTAATTCACTCATTTTTTTAAAAACGCATTTGCTTTGTGACATGTGGACGGAATGAATAACAGCCACTGTTATCTTTAACCAAACTGAATATGGATTTTGGAAGGTCAAACTGAAATGTCATCATGTTTTCTCTTTATGGTGCAAAGTGTTGCCTGAGAAGAGACAATGCGCCGAGCCGATTCCGGCCTCTATCATCTGACTCCTCACTTGACTGTCGGCGTGAATCTGAGCCCAGATTGTTGAGATGCTCGATACATACCAAGCAGATCAGGACCTGCCGGCGCCGGCCCTGAGCTCTGCATGCTCTGGATACCATGGAAACGGCAGATCACGCTCCCGCATCCAAAGGCTGAGATCATACCCCAGACACACACAGGTTGAAGCATCTGTGATTTTTCTTTTCTTTCTAACACAAACATCACACACGCGCACACACACACACGCACTATTTCTCGTAGGAAGAGGTGTGATTTCACAAAGAGAGCAGTTTTCTTCAGCCACCCACGACTTTCTGTTTCATTGGTCACAGCGGCTGCAGTCTGAGGTTGGTAATTGAATTAGTGGGCTGAGGACAACATGGATAACTGGCAGCTCTCTCTCTCTCTCACACACACTCACACACACACACACACACACACACACAAACGTCAGCAGGATCACAGACATCATCTTGTTTGTCAGACTGAGCGAACAAAGCACCTTTGTTTACCAAATGTCGAAGGGGAGACTGGAGATGCAAACAGCGGCTTCCTGTGGGGATTCCCTGACGTTTCACGCCACTCTGGATCAATGACGACAAATCCAAGAGACAAGGACACTCGTTGCTGCCTCCATGTCGCCCACTGTGACTGTGATCAGCTGACTCAACGTCTGTGATCAGCTGACTCAACGTCTGTGATCAGCTGACTCACCATGAGACTGACATTATCTACTGGGAGGATACCAGTGCCTAAACCCCCACAACTTCAAGCACACGAGTCTCACCTTGATACCTGCCAGTCAAAAATGTTTAGTTTGTTTTTGCGTTGTCTTATTGAGAGTAACAGATAGATAACACACACACACACATACACACACACACACACACACACACACACACACACACACACAATGGGCTGATAAGAAGCAGCTCTGCGGTTCCACATATTCTTCCACTCTTATTGCCCTGATACATGCAATGACACAAAACGTTCAGTGGTACACTCGTCCATCTGCTGTCTGTGTGTGTGTGTATGTGTGTGTGTGTGTGTGTCTGTGTGTGTGCGTGTGCATGTGTGTGTGTGTAAACAATGTGATTTGTCCTTTCACTTTGCTTCCAGCTCCATTGGTGGCTGAGTGGGGGTTTGAGGCTCTAACATCTGGGGCTGACGCTCTGGGTGGGGGGTGGGGGGGGTTGGGCTGAAGCTCTGTGTGGGTGTGGGTGTGGGGGGGATGACGCTCTTGGCCTCCTCTCAGGCTTCCTCTCCTGGCAGGTTGGGGTGATGAGCAGCTCTGCGGGGAGACGGCGGCGCTGCAGCGCGCGGTGGAGGAGGAGAGCACTGCTGTTTGCCCGTGTTGCCTCTCTGCCGCACCAGCACGGTGATAGCATCTCTGTGTAGCCAGTTAGCGCGCTAATACAGAAGCGAGGACATGGGAAGGGAAGGAGTGATAAAGCAAAGTATCTGACGGATTAAACGTCCAGCCTGATGAGAAGTCGGAAGACGAGCAGAGTTATTGCAGGTAATCCTGAGCGTGCCATCGACTCGCACGGCTGCTCGTCCCGAGCTGCTGGCTGAGGCTGCAGGCGTTTTAATGTAAGAGTGGAGGAAAAGCTACACAACAAGGCAATGGCTGCCAGCGGCAAAGTTGGCCGTCCTGCCGTAAGTTCACATTTCCTTTGAATAATAAAGGGGAAAGCTCCGGCCAACACGCGACGCCCCGGCTGTCATCGCTCTGTCCAAAAGCACAACCACCAATCTACACATTTGCAAAACATTCCTTTATTATAAATAAATCTCCTTTTTGTATAAAAACTGGCATGCTTCAACCATGGCGTTTACAGGTTCACAACCCACGGCTGCACCTCAGCGAGCCGAGACAGCAGGAGGAAACACACTCATCTCAGGATGCAGGGCGACCCATCACACAACGGTGAGACAAGAATGAAAAAATCGTCACAACCACAAAAATACTTACAAGTAGAGAATAACAACAAACATCTTTGAGTCTCACAGATTTTCTCTTACACTTCTCTTTTTAAAGATCTTTTAAAATGCAATCTGGTAAATCTGGTTCCTGTCCGGCCTTCGTCCTTTTAGATATAATGTCTACATGGTTTCTGAGTGTTTTTATTCTTTCCCCCTTTTTTAAATCCTTTTTTTGTTCTTTTTGTTGGTTTTAATAATTACTCTCTCCACCAGAGTGTCCTTAGTACGTCACATTTTCTCTCTTTTTTCTAAACGGTGAGTTCATGGTGGGACCAATGAGCTGTGAGCAGCAGGGAAAGCAGGCACACCGATTGGCTGTTGACGTGGTCCCTCTCTGTGGTTTGATGCGGAACAATACAAAATGTCTCATGCTTGGATCCCATCGGGCGCTCCGTCTCTCCGGCTCCTCGGCCAATCAGCTGACAGCCGCGGTCCCCCCCTCTCGCTCGGCCCCGCCCCTAGACACGCCTCCTCTTCTGACACCCCTCCATCCTCAGATGGCGTGATTGCTGTAGCTGACATACGTCGTCTTAGTTGATGAAGCTGCATGAGGGCAAAAAGGGTGAAGGGAGGCGGAGAAGACGAGGTGGAACAGGACAGAAGACAGACAGGAAAGGAGACACGGTGATGGAGTGATGGAGACAGAGGAGAAGAGAGAGCAGTTGAGAGCTGAGCAGGTTTTGCAGCAGACGTCTCGTCGCAGAATCACTGGGCGCTCGCGGGCGTTCGCTCAACCCGTTCCGTCCTGCGTCCCCTCGAGCAGCTGATGGTAAATGTCAGTTTGTGCAGCAGCCGCGGGCCGTCGACCGCATGGCCGTCACAGCCCGACGCTCGCACACAACACGCTGACTTTTTCTCCCTTTTGCCATGACACTGCCAGCAAGACTGAGAAAAACATTGACATGCACGGAAATGAGCGTGGAGCAGGCAGCTGTGCCGTCCGGACAGATGTGCAAAACTGTTATTGACGTTAGAGGAGCTGAAAACCAGCAGTTCACCGCCGACGCCGCCTGAAGCGGCTCCTCGGCAGCCTGATGCCCACCTGAGGCATTCGCACACATTTTTGCAACGCACTGTGGACGAGTTGAGGGTGAGGGTGAGGGTGAGGTGAGGTGAGGTGAGGTGAGGGTGAGGGTGAGGGTGAGGGTGCGGGTGCGGGTCAGGGTGCGGGTGCGGGTCAGGGTGAGGTGAGGTGAGGTGAGGTGAGGGTGAGGGTGAGGTGAGGTGAGGTGAGGTGAGGTGAGGGTGAGGGTGAGGGCGAGGGCGAAGGTGAGTCATGGACAGTGCCGTGAACGTGACCTGCTCACATCGCTGACGCTTCCACAGTGCTGACAGAAAAACTATCTGCAGCCCACAATGCACCTGGAGGACGCACACGGCAACAGCAAGGCGCTCTGCATACATGCACTGAAGTGATGAGGATCAGGAGACACACTCACACACACACACACACAGAAGGAGAATGAGAAAGGGAACCATCATACACGCACACACACCGCCCGTCCCTTCATGCACAGCTATTGACGTCGCCGGCGTTGAGCTTTGACGAGGATGTGGCGGCTCGTCAAACACAGCACGGCGCTCTGAAAACCGCTCGAGCTGTTTAAGGGCTTTTTCATGCAACAAAAATGAGGCTGATGTACGCAAGCAAAGAGGAAAAATGTATATCTGATGACAAACACAGAAGGAGAATATCTTCATACTTCTCCAACACAACAGCACTCTTCTTCTTCTATTTCTTCTCACTGTGTGTGTGCGTGTGTGTGTGTGTGTACCATCCTTATATTTCTATAAGCACAATGTTGATCAGATCTGCCCTGAAAAGTTCCTCTCTTTCTTCTCAAAGAGGAGATTTCAATACATTATATGATGTTTTAATGTATCATAGTTGTTATCTTAATTCTTAATGTATTGTATGATGTTTTAATGTATTCTATTCTAATTTTATTTTAATACACTGTATGATGTTTCGTATACTTTGTGTTTCTTTTATCTCTGCTGTAAAGCAACCTTGACTGGCTTCAAAGCCGCCCTAACAAATACAATTTATAATGATTATTATCATTGTTATTATTGTAATTATCATAAAGGTGATGAAGAGCAGCCTGCTGTCTGCACACGGGAAGCAGGAGTGACAACATGGAGGAAAAAGTTCATATTCTCACTCCATTTAATGTCATTTTAGTTATGCATTGACACAAAACCATTGTGTGTGTGTGTGTGTGTGTGTGTGTGTTGCATGTATAATTAGGAAAGCTTGCTGTTCTCTTACTCACTGTTGGTCTCCATGCTCTCACACAGCTCCGTCTTCACCTCGCCGTTGGGTCGGTCTCCGCCCTTCTGCGTGAGTTTCCCCGACATGGTCGCGGCCGTCACGATGGCCTGCGGCATCCGTATTCACAAACATCATTGACTTGACATGTGCTCTGAGGCCGGGACGCGCTCGCGTCTGCTGCAGCTCGCGTCTCATTATGACATCTGTCCCGCACTAATCAAGCCCATGAAGGCTGGCGGGAGGCGGGGCCTCGGCTCAGACGGCCTTCTATCGACGGAAACTCTCTCACCTTGAAGCTGCGTTTCCGTTTGGGCACGTTCTGCTCGGGGTGGAAGAGGATGACGTAGACCTTGGGCATGTAGAGCATCCCCAGAGACACGGAAGCAGACAGGCTGAGCGAGATGGTCAGCGTGGTGGTTTGGATGTACATCTGCAAAGGAGAGGCAGAGAGCCGTTAACACATCGGAGGATCATCAACCCACAACACAGAGAGAGGGAGAGAGAGAGAGAGAGAGGGAGAGAGAGAGAGACAGAGAGAGAGAGAGAGAGGGAGAGAGAGAGAGAGAGACCAGTGTGTGTGTGTGTGTGTGTGTGGTAGATTAGATTAGATTAGATAGTCCTTTATTTATCCCTCAGTGGGGAAATTGACATTGTCTACAGCAGCCGTACATACAACAAACACATTCACACAGAATACTGAGATTAAAAAGTACTGGTATGAAAATAAATAGGAAAAGGAGCAGTGCAGAAAAAGGAGCAGTGCAAAGTGTGTGTGTGTTGATAGTGACTGAACTCTCAGATGTTTCAATGACTTCACAGGCGTGTTGACTGAGCACTCTGTTACACCACGTGACAAGTAGACAGGTGTGGACAGATGTGGACAGATGTGTCACTGAGGAGCGTTTCACTCTGATAAACTTGTGAGGATTGATTAGTTGGGCTGTAAAGAAACAGAGAGAGAGAGACAGAGTGAGACAGAGAGAGAGACAGATAGAGAAAGAGAGGGAGACAGACAGACAGACAGAAAGAAAGAAAGAGAGAGACAGACAGACAGACAGACAGACAGAGCGATTCCCTTCAGCAGTAAACTTGCTCTTATCAAAAGAGAAGGGAGGCTGCTGATAGTAACCCAGCCTTTGGTCCACACACACACACACACACACACAGAAGAGGGAAAGCTCTCCCCTCAACTGGCTGGCTGAGCGTGAGCATCAGAGGAGCTCCATCAGCCCCCGAGTCAAACTCAGGAGGGAAGTTCTCAGCCACGGAGCAGACGATGTGATTCCTCAAGGTTTTCCAACACACACACACACACACACACACTCACACACACGCACTTTAGTGTTTGTGTGTCTTTGATGGGCGTGGCCAGCCGGACTCGCTCCGTCTGTCTGTTCTCAGAGAGGCGGGGCCTCAAACAGCTTTGGTGACTCTTTGCCGGAAGCGGCGCTGTGTTTGGAAGAGCTGTGACATCAGCAGGAGGAGATGCTGAAGATACACGGGACGACAAGGACAAGGCAGCTTCCAGCAGTTCAATGTGTCGGCCAGATGTTTCCAGACGTTTACAGACGTTTACAGGTGCTGACGAGGCCCAGAACCAACCACTCACTCAGAGGTTCACCGTGTCGCTCACAGACGGAACGTGGTGCAGTTTTCTGTAACGCTCGCTTTGGCCAGCAGGGCTCGCTGTTGCTTACAGATGGTTTCTGCTTCTCCTACCAACTTGGAGCTTCACTCTGTTCTTATGAACAAAGACCCAAATGGTGAAACCATGAAACCACACTCCAGCAAAATAGAAACTCAGGGTTTCCCCTTAAAGAAATGTCACATTTTCTGAGGCAAACTTTACTTTGACATTCCCACACACACACACACACACACACACACACACACACACACACACACACCTTCCAGATGCAGTTTAAAGACACACACATTGAGACAGTGAGTGTGTGTGTGAAGCAGCAGGATGGTCACTTCTCTGCTGGAGATGCAGAGGAACAAGCTGACCATGGAGAGACATCGGGAGAGGAGGAGGACAGACGCTGAGAGACAGACGGAGGGATGGGATAGAGAGAGAGAGAAAGAGAGAGAGAGAGAGAGAGAGAGAGAGAGAGAGAGGGAGGGAGAGACAGAGAGAGAGACGGAGATGCAGAGAAAGGCAGCAGTCAGTGCCCAGTCTGGTGTCAGGAAGTGGAATGATGATGTAGACAAGAGAGAGGATGGAGCTTCTTTAATTGGACTCTGAAGCCGTGAGGTTCTACTGAAGCTGCTGCTGGATCTGTCCTGTAAACCTACACAGCACAGATCTATGATGTCACTGGGGTGTCTGAGAGTGGGTCACCACCCCCTTCTGATGAACTTGCATTTGGTCGGGAACGTCTCTCAGTCGGACAATGACTTGCAAAGAGCACGGAAAGGAGTGACTGAAGCTAAAAAGTGGGTTCTGATTGGAGATCATGAAGGTGACCTTCTGACCTCAGAGGACGCTGGCATCATGGTGGCAGAAGTCTTCACATCGGTTTCATTTCTCTGAATCACTGCTGAGCTTTTCATCTGAATTCATTCCTTTTTGAGGCACAATTTCTCTTTGTCTGCCCTGAGGTTTCCTCGGTTAATGGGAGTTTGAACTTGCAGTTGTTGCCAAGTGTTTGCTCTCGAGTGGTGGCTTTTCTGGCTGGAAACCATCAATATTCAGAGGGGCGTGGCCTAGACCAGCTGACTGCTGCTTAACAATGTCCACCTGAAACTTCAGACTGGACGGGAGCTCCCCTCACTCACACACACACACACACACACACACACACACACACACACTCAGTTTTGCAGGAGAGTCATCATATTTCACAGAAGCAGAGGATGCTGAGGCTGTTCTACGAAGAACAAACTCCT
>CAESWR010000242.1:947191-949356 GCA_903171835.1 Mullus surmuletus | reverse complement strand
CCTTACTAACATCTCCCTGACTAACTCCTCCCCCTTACTAACCTCTCCCTGACTAACTCCTCCCTCTTACTAACCTCTCCCTGACTAACTCCTCCCCCTTACTAACATCTCCCTGACTAACTCCTCCCACTGACTAACCTCTCCCTGACTAACTCCTCCCCCTGACTAACTCCTTTCCCTTACTAACCTCTCCCTGACTAACCCCTCCCCATGACTAACTCCTCCCCCTGACTAACCCCTCCCTTCTCTTTCCTTTTACTTTCACAGTGTTTGGAGTCCAACGGTCAAGCAGCTGCTGAGGGAGCGCTGAGCTGCACGCACCTGCTGTGCTCCCAGATGAGATTGATGCCAGCGAGCGCCCCCCCCCACACACACACACACACGCACACACACACACAGCGATAAGGTGAAGGCAGAGAGGTGAAGCTAATGCGAGGAGGCTGCCCGGCTAAGTAGCGTGATGGATGCTTTGACGGAGCGGCGTGCCAACCCCGTTCTCAGCCGCGCTGACTGATGGCAGCACGGATGACGGACAGACTAATGACTTGGACAAGCTCCTTAATTAAACATCAATTAGGAACACATATTCTATCCCCTCCATCACTGCTTTCCCCTTGAAGAGGCCTTTTCCCCTCCTGTTTGCTGTTTTCCCTGGTGTGCGTGTGTGTGCCGGAGCCTGGGAAAACACACGCATGCACGCACACACACAGTATATACATGCATATTTTTCTGATGCAGATGAGATAAATAGAGAAAAAATTAAGCAGGGAGGTGTATTTATAAATCAGTACAATGCAAAGTCATTTCAGATGCAAATGAAGACATTTACATAAAGGTTGCTTCATTAACTTTTTTCTCATTTATCAAAGATGTCTGAGAAGCATCAGGGAGATGACAGGAGAGGAGGATTCTATCAACACACACAAACACACACACACACAAATGCAATGTACCTTTCTAACTCCTTGTTGTGTCAACACACACCAGCATCTGCTCTGCTCGTCATAACATGAAGTGAGGAGAAAGTAGCCCAGCCGCACCCACGCGGGCACGAACACACAGAGCTCTCTGGTTATAACCATACTTGTGGGGCTTTGAACTAGCTTCAGGGCTAATCTGCCATGGAAGAAATGAATAATCAATAGAGGAGAATAGGAAATGAGTATCAGACAGAGATTCTGCTCGACATGATTTGACACGAGAGCAATGAAGGCCGGGGTTACATCGATACCCTGCTGCACAAATACCAGGTCATTAGATTTAATTGTGCACCTGAGCACGCCAGAGAGCTTTTCTTTTTGGTGCATGAGGAATCAGAGATCAATGTCAAATATCACTCTAAAATCATTCAGCGGGAGAGCGTGTGTGTGCGTGTGTGTGTGTCTGTGTGTGTGTAGCCAGCAGCTGGGTCAATAAAGTCCATCTGGAAAATCTGTCAAGTATCAATTTGCTGAAAATGCTGCTACAATAAACCAGTTTTTCTTTAACCCGAGTTGCAGGGAGCCGGCCCGTGTCACGCTGCTGCGTGTGGCCTTCAGATGCGCCAATCAAACATGGCGGAGCTCCGCCCCCGTCACCGCAGAGCAAAGTGCAGACAGTCAAAGAGAAAGACGAGACAAACAGCTGATGAGTGCTGTACAGGTCAACTGGTAGCTGGACTCATTTTCATCCCTTCATGTGGAGAAGCAGACCAGCGTGGACGCCAACATCTCTGTCCGACCTTTGCAGTGACCAGAGTCCCTGTGCCCGACGAGTGACCGACCACAGTGACCGACCAGTCCCTGTGACCAATCAGAAACATATTGACCCTATAGTGACCCGACCACACTCCCACAGTCCCGGTGACCGACCACAGTCTCAGTGACCGACCAACCACAGTGACGGACCAGAAACCCAGTGACCGACCACAGTGACCGACCAGAAACTTCTGGTCGGCCACAGGGACTGTGGTCGGTCACTGTGGTTGGTCACTGTGGTTGGTCACTGTGGTTGGTCACTGGGACTGTGGTCGGTCACTGTGGTCGGTCACTGGGACTGTGGTCGGTCAGGCCAAACGCATCTCACTGTCAAATGATCAAAGAAAAAGCAAAACGGGGAACTAACAACCAAAATGTGACAATCCATCCTTTGCATCCTTCTTAGCTCAAACGTCTCTGAGTGCGTCC
>CAESWR010000242.1:934691-942191 GCA_903171835.1 Mullus surmuletus | reverse complement strand
TCTTCCAGACTGTGAGTCACTGCAGAGACCAGGAGGAAACACCTTCTCAAGTTGGAGCTTCACACACACACACACACTATCGGCACACACACATCCCTGTGCAGCTCTGCATCCTCTGCCTGAGCGGCTCCATCCGACTCCGCCTCCTCCTCTCTGTCAGAGTCGAGGTGCGTCGACCCTCTAAACTTACGTCTCAGCCTTTTCCTCTCTTGCCTTCGGTTCATATCGTGTCGTCTTTGTGTCCCTGCAGGAGTCAATTATCTAATATGGAGCAAATGAGGATATTCTCAGCGGCCTGAAAGCAAAGCTTGCCGCCTGCTGGGATCTGCTGTGAGGGAACATGACTGTGTCTCACTGGGTGTGTGTGTGTGTGTGTGTGCGTGTGTGTGTGTGTGTCAGTGGCCTGAGCTTCCTCCCGTGTGTCGCAGGGAGCGGAAGGAGCTACAGATCTTACCGTCCACAGACGCTCTCTTGGGGAGGATGGTGATGGCTCCCTCGGCCACCCTCTCCTGGCCAATCACAGGGGAGATCTTGGAGCCCCAGCTGTCGGAGCCCACCCACAGGAAGTGACCTGTCTGGTTGTTCCTCTTGGCTGCATCCAGAACTCGTCTGTTGGAGAAAAGAGTGGAGACATGCAGTCACGAGAGAAAGAGTGAAGGTGGAGGAGCCGGAGAAGATGAGCCTCGCAAACATCGAGCTTTGTCATTTCCTGGAAAAAAGCAATTAGAGGAAAACGAGAAAACCCGCCATGAGATTTATGGAACGCGCACAAACAGCAGAGTCTGCCTTCGCCCACCTGAGCAGCTCCTCAAAGCAGCTTGGATCTGGAATGTGATGTGTGTGCAATCAGCATCAGGAAACATCTGGATAATCCCTCACAGCAGCAGCAGATTACAGTTCCACGAGTGTCAACAGAAGAAAAATGCTGCCAAAGGACAAAACTAAACTTTTCTCTTGAGGTCATTTTACTGATCTGGACCTTTTAGAAATGCAACAACAATGTGATTTGTTGAAATGTTAAGAAAGTAGAAAATAAAAAAGGTTGCGTTGGCATTTTGTGAAAACCAGAGCGGCGCCTGGTGACTGATCACGTGCTCTGGAGAGGAGAAGATGCCATCCTCAGATAACGGGAGCTGCTGCTGAAGCTGCTGAAGCTGCTCAGTGATCTCAGTCTCATGTTTTTGAGATGTTAGAAACGGTTGAAATGTGTGAACTGCAGTCAAACCTCCCTTAAGCATCTACACATGGACTCTATTGTCTCTCCTCCTCACAGCAGTGGTGGAGAGAGCAGCTGACTGGCACCAACTGAGAGCTCAGCAGCTGCAGCAGCAGCAGCTTCAGCGTCAGCAGCAGCAGTATGAGCAGCTGCAGCAGCAGCAGCAGTGTGAGCAGCAGCAGCAGCAGCAGCAACGTCGTCAGAAGCAGCAGCAGCAGTGTAAGCAGCGTCAGCAGCAGCAGCAGCAGTGTGAGCAGCAGCAGTGTGAGCCTGACACTTGTTGAGCACGTACCGTATGTCATCCTCGTTAGCGAACATGATGATGGCTCTGGCATTCGACGTCTCCAGCAGGCGTCTGATGATCTTGTCAAACTCTCCTGGCCGCGGCTCCCTCGGGATCTTCAAGGACTGTGCGATACACACTCCACCTGGGACGGAGAGCAGAGCAGAGCAGCTCTCATTATCATTACAGGCTCACATTGCAGGAACCACGAGGTCCTCACTGCCGACGAGCAGCCGCATACTTTCACTCCAACCAAACACAGACGCACCACGACTGAGAGACTGAGAGACAAACATCCAAGTGACTTAGAGAAGCAAACACGCGCCTCACACACAACATTTCACCTCTTTTCTGTTAATTAATTTTGATTCATCGTCTAATGTGCGTGTGTGTGTTCATGTTTGTCATTTGTGTGCTTGTGGAGAGAGTGAATGATGTCCTCACCTCCATGTTCTAGCCCATTTATTGAACATCTGTACTCACTGTATCACTACTCTTAAGCACACACACACACAGACACACACAGACACACACTGCTAAAACAAACACTTATTCGCCTCAAATTAAAAGCCTCTCATGACGATCAAAAAAGTGACAAAGTGTGCACAGGCGCCCACCTCTAGCACTCACACACACACATGCACACATGCGTTCACCCCCAAACAAACTTCAGTTCAAGGACTTCCTGGAGTCAAGGTGAAGGCGCCACTTATTCCAAACCCATCACCTGCACACACACGAGCCACAAAATCAAATAGCTGAAAACAAAGAAGTTAGTTTGAGTCGCAGAGGCGGCGGATGGAGGCGCTGTGAGGCGGCGGATGGAGACAGTGTGAGGCGGCGGATGGAGACGCTGTGAGGCGGCGGATGGAGGCGCTGTGAGGCGGCGGATGGAGACGCTGTGAGGCGGCGGACGCGCCGGGGCGTCTCACTGCTGCACGAGCTGGAGACTTTGGTTCAGCTGCCAGCTCTGTGTGTGTGTGTGTGCGTGCGTGTTTGTGGCTGCTGACATTAAAGACTCATTTGCACATGAATGTAGACACAGCAAACAGGGCTTTGGCAGCGTCAGTAATCTGGCTATTGTTGGATCAGATCGGGATCAGTCACTAATTCAAGTATGAGAACTATTTCAACTGCAGTTTGAGTTCACAGAAACACAAAATCATCACTCAGCTCAACACCAGCAAAGTGGGAGCCAATTGTTGAAAGCCGTCCAATCACAGGCCAGGGCTGCTAAACCACAACAGTCCTGACATCCTGCTCAGATGCTCAGAGAGCGCTCAGCTGTCCCACATCACACACACACACACACACACACACACACACACACACACACACACACACACACACACAAACACAGAGTTTATTACACCGCTCAGCAATTGTAGCACATTTATCTCCAGCAGGATGATTGCATTATGGTCCGAGCTGCTGAGCTGCTGAGCTGCTGAGCTGCTCTCCAGCCTCTCAGTTCATCACTAATAAGCTGATTATTGCGGCGTTAGTGGGGGGGCAGGACTCCGTCATCATCCCTTGTGACTATTTATCTGTATGTCTGCACGGACGTGAAGCCAACTGGACCTCGGTGTATGTGGTCCTTCTTACTTCCTATTTCTCCTACGACTGTTTCCTTCTTACTTCCTCTTGTTTACCACGGGGGGCAACATGGTGGCACCCGGCGTTCAGGTGCGTTACTGCCGAAGGTGCTGCAGAGGTGCACTGATCTTAAAAACTTGCGATAGAGATTGGATTTGCACTCACACGTGGCCTGCCGGGTCCGTCCAGCTGGTGGTGCAGCAGCAGAGTGGGCCATGGACCACCCAGCCGAGGAGAGTCTGCACAGCGTATGGTCCATGACCTTTTTAAGTGTTTATTACCCTCCATGGTTCAAGCGTCTTTGGTGTATTAACACCAATCAGGAGTTCCACGCCTGCATCAATTTTTTTGCAATTTCAACACCCTTAAGATGCGGCCACTTCCGAAGTTCCTGCTCGTCCGGGAAGTTGTCTTTGGTGACAGGGATGCTTTGTCGGGTGAACACATCTGGCAGGTCCAAAAAGGTGTCACTGCTGAGCCCGGCCGCCTCCAGCCTTGTGATCCTGCAGATGTTTACAGCCTTTTCCTGCCCCAGTGTCTTAAGCAATATACCCGTCCTTTTCCCCTCTGCGTTCATCCGCGTCATCAGCGCCTCAGTGCAAAATGTAGCAGAGCTGCCCGGATCTAGAAAAGCATATGTCTGCACAGTCTGGCTTCCTCTGGCAAGCTTCACCTGCACAGTAAGACAGCAAGCGTGCACTCTTTGCTACCGGTCCCAGTAGGTTGATGCGACTCGAGAGAAACCAAGGCACTGCTCACAGCTGACTCTGTGGATAATGACGTAGATGTTCCGTTGAGAGACCTCTTTTCCTTCTGAGCACCTCTTGCCCTGTCAATGTGCAGGATACCTGGGTGTCGCTGCTGGCACACTGGACAGGTCCAACCTTTGCAACAATCCTTGCTCATGTGCCCTTTAGATAAACATCCAAAGCACAATCCTTTGGCTCTAAGAAAGTCCACTTTCTCTTTGTTAGATGTGTGCTTCATCCTGTTGCATCATACCATTGTGTGACCACCGCTGCAATACAGACAAGGCCTTTGAAAAGCAGTTGTGTGTGAGTCCTGAGTTTGACCCTTGCTTGGATGTGGCTTAGCAGAAGTACCAGCAGAATCCTCAGGCAGTGTCATTACTGAGGTGGAAAAACTGCTCCCTCTGCTGGTCGCCTTGTGTCTGACGGCTTTGTCTTGGAGCCTCTTTTGCTGGTTGTGGTCAAGTCAATGATATCTCCAAAAACGGGTTCCAGTGCAATTCTAGCAGTTTTTGTTGTTGAGCCTCACTCTTTTCTGCTGTCTGTCCTGGAAGTCACAGACTGCTGACCTCCATTTGTCACGGAGCCTGAATGGCAACACGATGATTCTGAGGTTGGACGGGTTGTCCAGCTCCTCCAAATGTTGTACATCCGCCTTTGGTACCATGAACCGGAACGTTGATTGTTTGTCCTTCTCAGCTACCGTAGAAACATCATGGAGCCAAGATGGCCGCTGACAGACTTCCTGTGGGCTTTTACATGGATGATTCTGATCATGATGAATAATAATAAAAATGCATTTTCAAACTCTTTACATAAAAGTCTTCATAATATATTCAAACTGAAGCAAATAAACACAATGTTTGAAGTGCAGAGCTGATCGTGTTTCCAGACGAAATGGCTGTGATGAAGTGAACCCCCCTCCTCTCACACACACACACACACACACACACACACACACACACACACACACACACACACACACTCTGTTACTATGAGTACAACATTGTGTTTGCTTGAGCCAAATATGAGCTTCTCTGCCCCCAACAAATCCTCATAGGAAGAAATTAATTTCCTTCTCCAGCTTAGCGAGCACTTCTTTGATAAAACCGCCCACTGCATTCACACCCACACAAATACCTGCCAGTGTTACTAGGAGAGAATTTACACACACACACACACACACACACACACACACACACACACACACTCACACACACTCACACTGTGCTGCTCTGACACACTTCCTTTCTCCCCAAACCTCATTAACACTGCTTTAAAATTAAAAGTTGCCCTCTGCTTTTTTTTTTGCTTTGTTCGTGGCTCGGGGCTCGACAGCGCAGGCCTTTGAAGTCACTGATTAATGTGTGTGTGTGTGTGTGTGTGGGTTCCCACATGTGCTTGTGTTCAGAGTTTGTTCACACTGAAATTGTCTTTTCATGTACTGTGTGCTCTCCAGTAATTATGTGAGCGACATACAAGCCAGCTCTTCTTCTTCTTCTTCTCTTCTTTTTGTTTTCGTGCTTGGTTGGATTAAGTGTTGCGGTAAATATTGTGTTGTGCGTTTTTTCCTGCTCCGAGTTGAAACTTCTCCCCAGAACTGCTAATGAATCATTGACGACACCCACGGAGCCGCCGCCCGTGCAACTCTACGTCCTGCCATTAAAACATGCCTTGAAGGAGCCGAGCCCAGAGCCTTGAAGCGGCTCCCGTATGTAAGAGCTTTCCAGGCTGAGCTCCGAGCCGGAGGGAGGAAACTCTGGCTTCGTCTCACGTTGAAGCCTGAATTTGTTGATAATGAAACATCAAACCAGCCTGTTGTGTCAGTTTGTCTGTTGGGTTTTTGCGGCGGCGACACTGAGCCGCGTGACGGGCTGCGCTCATCAGCCGCCATGTCGGACATCAGCGGTGATCGGCTCCAACGTCACCGGCGGCGCTCAGGCAGGAAGTAACGAGGCTGATTCACGGCAGCATTTCATCATCTCAGGCCACTTCAGAGCTTTTACACAACTACAAACTACGGTGGGGATTTCTGCTCATCTGGTTTAACATGAAAATGACTTTTTATCTTTATTATATGAGTAATATATGTACATGTTTAATTGTCCTGTGTTTTTTTGGGTGTATTATCATTTAGAGTCTGATGTAGACGATTCATATCCTGCATCAGATTTATTTATTTTTCATTTATTCATTATTGAATTAAGTTGAATTTCATGAAACATCTGCTCTGTCACTCCAGCGTGTGGGCGGCGGCCTCGGTGGGAGGAGCCCAGCAACTTGTTCATCAGTGTGTGAGCGTCACTGAGAGCTCCGCCTCCACCCGCCATCAATCGCAGCTTCACGGACCAGGCCACATATTGAAGCTTCACTCATGCTTCGTTTACTTTCATCATCTCACTTTCTCTCCACCCGTGAAAAAGCCAAAAGTACCAACAGCGTCCTCTTGTTCTGGTGTTTCTGCCATTTGGGGGAAACGAGTGAAGCGACTCAGAGTCTGTTTAGGAGGTGACGGAGCAGAGCTCCTCCGGGCCTCCTTCCTCCTCCTGAATGTTCCTCCTGAATGTTCCTCCTCCTGAATTTTCCTCCTGAATGTTCCTCCTGAATGTTCCTCCTCCTGAATCTTCCTTCTTCCTCCTCCTGTCCTCCATCCTCACTGCTCCGACAGCCGTGGTGTTTGCAGTATTTAACACATCGTTGTCCTTCATCTGTTCATCTGTTTCATGTTGGCGATGGATGTGTGGCGGTAAACCGATCCCGGCTCGCCTCCTCTCACCGTCAGCGCTGCAGAGCAGCATTTTGTGATGTCACTGTCAGCTGACAGCAGGACCATCTGAACGCCAACATTATCGACCTCTGAGGACCGAAGTCACCGAGGCCAGTCATTGCGCAGGCGGAGCAAATTCATGAGAGGAACTTTGACTTTTGCTCCATGGTAATTTAGTACGGTCGGGACAAGTGTGTGTGTGTGTGTGTGTGTGTGTGTGTGTGTGTGTGTGTGTGTGTGTGTGAGTGTGTGTGTGTGTGTGTGAGTGTGTGTGTGTGTGTGTGTGAGGGGCTGGAAGATAAAGACTGAGCAGGCAATAAGGGAGGAAGAGATGGCAGCTCTCAGCCTTTTAACATCTCAGTGTGTGTGTGTGTGTGTGTGTGTGTGTGTCTGGTGGTAGGTCTGTCTTCACAACAGGAGTCACACCATCTCGCTGAAGTCAGCACATCTTTAGGTCTGAGGTGAGACAGATGGACATTGATGGGTGTGTGTCTGCAAGGGTGTGATTTCTTTTCCACGTTTTATTTAGCCTCTCTCTCTCTCACTCACACACACACACACACACACACACACACACACACACACGCACACACAGCACATATGGAAACACATGTATGCACACAAACACACATAGTACATGCACACAAACAAACTCTACACAGAAACACAATGATATGACACATACGGTAGAAGATCAAACAGAGAAAACAATCATGATTTACAAAGACAACACACACACACACACACACACACACACACACACGCACGAATGAACGTATGACTTGTGAAACATCAAACGTCTCTCGGGGAATTCACTCGGACGGCTTGTTAGCTCCGCCTCTCATCCACTGAGCAGGTTTGTTGAGCAGAAAGTGGAAACAGGTGGTGC
>CAESWR010000242.1:904673-915078 GCA_903171835.1 Mullus surmuletus | reverse complement strand
CACCCCTCCACTCCTCCACTCCTCCGCTCCTCCGCTCCTCCGCTCCTCCGCTCTTCCACTCCACCACCCCGACGACGGGACACGCAGACAAACGTTCTGGTTTTGGAGGCGAGAGAGAACCGGGTCTGATACGTAATCAGCCATCAATCACAGCTTCAGCCGCTGCAGACCAACGATCACAGAGTTCACGTCTCCATCACAAACACAGCCAGAGAGCAGCCTGCGTCCTCTCACGCTGGGAGCAGATGGAGTGTTGATCCCAGCAGCCCACGGGGCCGTCACACCCAGCCTGACCGCCATCGCCACAGCCCCTGTCCCCGAGTCTGTCCCTGAGTCTGTGCCCGGTAAAAGGTAAACAGGCGACGCTGCTGTGGAACGTCAGCGGTGGCTCTGCATGAACTCAAACACGGAAAACTGATGAACTCAAAAAAAATCAGCAGAGGCTGAGAGACTCAGATGTTCTCAGGAAGGATCTCCATGGATCAGCTGCTAATGAAGATGGTTCAAAGGTTTGGACTTCATAAGATAATTCCTTAGTCCCTTTGTAAAAAAAAATTAAACCTACTGGCACTCTGACAGCCCTGCGTGTGTGTGTGTGTGTGTGTGTGTGTGTGTGTGGAGAGGGATAATGATCCTGCTCTACATCCCGATAGCTTCCAGTCAGAGTGATTATCGACGTGTGTGTGCTGGCAGTTGGACAGACAGCTGCACCACCAATTAAGCTCATTGAAAGGCCGCCGCTTTAATGAGCTGAAGGATTGTCGTAGGCTCGTTCTCAAACTTGCAAAGTGTAAAACAATTATTACCTTCACTGATGTGAACTGCTCAGTGTTTCTCCACTTACTGTCCCATAAAACTCTGGAGGATCAGGATCCGTCCCCTCGTCTCACAGGAGTGGACTGGTGTCCACCAGCACTTAGAGCGAGATTTCTTCAGTGGACGTTTTATTCAGAGAAACTGGAGAGCAGACAGAGTGCGTGTGTGCTCTCTCTCTCTCTCTCTCTCTCTCTCTCTCTCACACACACACACACACACACAGACACACACACACACACACATCCTTCCAACACAATCTGCCAGCAGCATCTCTTCCTGCTTGAGCAGACATAAGCACACACACCAGGAAATAACACATTGCAGGGCAGCATGGATAACACACTCACACGCACGCACACACACACTCAAACACACACACACACACACACACACACAGAGCACGATGACCATGCCAAAGCCTTCTTGGCATATTTCATTATACTTCCCTTCCCTATGGTGGGGATGACCATATGTCTCCATGTAGTGACCCTTGTGTGTGTGTGTGTGTGTATGTGTGTGTGTGTGTGTGTGTGTGCTCAGTGTGGTGTTTCCGAAATCATCGACCCCTTCCATTCCATGAGGAGGCCATTCTGCCTTCGCGCCTCAGTAAACCCGTGACTGCAAACCAGTGGAATCCAAACGGCCAAGGAAGAGGACGCGTTTGACGCAAGGAGGTCGAGAGGAAGGAGGATGAATAGAGATAATAAAGAACATCTTTGGAACCAAACAAGGCAGACGAGGAGGAGGAAGATGAGGTGGAAGAGGAGGTGGAGGATGAGAGGGGAGGAAGAGGAGGAGGAGAGAGGAGGAAGAGGAGGTGGAGGATGAGAGGGGAGGAAGAAGAGGTGGAGGAGGAGGAGAGAAGAGGAACGGGAGGAGGAAGAGGAGGAGGACAGAGGAGGAAGAGGTGGAGGATGAGAGGAGGTGGAAGAGGAGGAGACTCACGCCTGCATAAGGGGGCAGCAAAGAAGGAAATGACAGTGATGATGCGGTATGTGTGTGTGTGTGTGTGTGTGTGTGTGTGTGTGTGTGTGGACACAGGTGTAAGTGTGTGTAATTTGCCTAAGCCTCTGGATTTGTCTCTTCAGAGCGATTCAGGGGGAACACGGGGCTTAAGGCCATCACACTGCAAGGATTTGTTACACACACACAAACAAACACACACACACACACACACACACACACACACACAAACACACACACACATCAGGTGATGCTGCTGTCTGCGGCACAGATGTGATTATATTCATGCTAATGTGACTGAGTGGAGAATTTGCAGAAAGATGACTGACACATGCAAAAATAAACAAGCACGCACGCACGCACGCACACACAAACACACACGCACACACACACAGACACACACACACACACACACACACACGTGCACACAGGTCTGCTGACTGCTGTGAGAGCTGCGCTCAGATGTTGGGAGCACTGATGTTGATGGTGTCTCTGTCAGAGCCTCATCAGTGTCTTTGAAGCTCTAGCTGAGCTGAGCTGAGCTGAGCTGAGCTGAGCCTCCCAAAGATCTTCAGCAGAGCTTCTATCAGGTGGACAATCATTACAGGGCCGACGTCACGCACGTCACAGCGCTGTGAGGAGGGAGGCAGCGTCAAGACTGCTGTGAAAGGAGAGCGGAGGAGGAAGAGGAGGAGGAAGAGGAAGAGGAGCTGCTGTCAGACTGAATCACATCCCATCATTAAAAACTAAAAGCAAAAATCAATCAATTCACGTCCTCCAGACTTTCGTCTCCTGCATCCGTCCACCATCTGCTGCTTCACTCTGGAACTTTATTAGAAATATAGATCCAGATGTGTGTGTGTGTGTGTGTGTGTGTGTGTGTGTGTGTGTGTGTGTGTGTGTGTGTCCCTTATCATCTTGGACTCAGCAAAAACAACAAACTGTGAAAGAAAACAATTAAACAAGCAAAACTTGTTCAAGCTTCCAAATCAGCCTTCACTGACTGACGCGCTCCAGTTATCTCTGATCAGCGCTCAGCTCATCTGTGGTTTTGTAACAGAAATCGTGTGTGTGTGTGTGTGTGTGTGTGTGTGTGTGTCTGACAGCACCTTGGGGAATGGAAGACTTTGAACAGATTAGAATTATCTAAATATAAGCTCTGCTAATCAGGACAGTCAAACAGACGCACGGACACACACACACACACACACACACACACACACACACACAGACAGGCAACCTTTCATGTACACAAATCAGGGTGTTTGTCTCACTGTGTCTTTTTCTTCTTTCTCATCTCTCAGTTTGGGGCTCAGACGAACTGCAGCAGCGTCAGGAAACAAACCAGTCATCGACACGCCAACAACCACACACACCACAGCTGTGATGGGAGCCCGACATGAGAAGGAGGCTTACACTGATTGACTTCATATTAGGACACACACACACACACACACAGCAGAGAGAGCCTCACCTGATCACAGTGTGTGCGTGTACGTGTGTGTGTGTGTGTGTGTCCTGCATCGACTGCTCTGTGTGTGTGTGCGCGACAGACAAAGCCATATATTTTTCTCTTTCATCAAAAGCTTCCTGCATTCTGCTATGCTGGAAGAACAGCTGTGTGTGTGTGTGTGTGTGTGTGTGTGTGTGTGTGTGTGTGTGTGAGTCCTGCATCGACCGCTCATTCGAGCACACACATACACACACACGCACATGCGCGCGTGTCTGACAGAGTCACGCGTCCTGCTGCTCTGGAGCTCCTGCAGCTTCCTGCTGGACGTGGACGTGGACGTGGACGTGGACGTGGACGTGGACGTGGACGCGTCTTCGTCCTTTGATGTCCTGCTCCGGTGAGGACTCGCCACAGACCACAGCTGTTTTTTCTCTTCCTTCCTTCCTGCTAAAACCAGGAATAATCACCAATCAACCAATAATCAGCTGATATGTTTGTTCACCTGAAACATTTTCCCGGCGAGTCCAACAGACCAAACACACTCCAACACTGCTGGAGAGTCAAACCCACATCCCAAACTTTGTCCTCCACAAGCACGTCCCCCCCCTGCCTCTGCTGCCATGGCAACTCGGCAGCCCGGAACAAAAATCACATCGAGTAATGAATTCAATCAAATGAACAAATAAATTATTTGCGAGGGATGGATTTGAAAATCAATGCATGAGTGATTCTGCCCGCCTTGATTTGAACTGATGTTTGGCGTCTCGTCCGCCTCTCGTTAGCGTCTTTGCTCGCTCGTCGCTCAAATACATCCAAGCTGCTCTCAAAGGTGAGTAAACACTGCTACTCTTTGTTGCTCCCTCACACGCACCAACGAAGAAGTATACATGTATCAACCTGCTGCAACCGTTAACATACTCACCTCCAAATCTACATCAAAGGACATCTGATTCTGAGTGTGTGTGTGTGTGTGTGTGTGTGTGTGGACGAGAAACAAAGGAGAAAATCAAGGAATGGAAGGAGAAGAAGTGCTCGTGTAAATCCGTGCTGAAATGTCAAATATAAAGGAGAGAAAGTTCGGAGAGGAGCAGCGACTTTCTGCCTGAAGCTGCCTGACGACTGAAGTCGCCGTGTGAGATGTTTCGCACTTACTGGTGTCGTGAACTTACTCGAACCTGAAGGTGCTGAAGCAGAGAATCATTTCTGCACCTTTTGTTGTTGGTGGGGTTTCTCGAATAATTGCGATTTGACCAGGAATCCAGCGCACGCCGTCATTAGTCGACATCAATCACAGCGCGGCAGCCATGATAACGGCTCCCGTCAGCCCTCCAGCAGCGCCAGCTGATTGATCGCCGCACGCCGGCGCCACGACTTGACAAATTTGTGAATATGACAAACAAGTCAAACTCGTGTTTCACAAGCGATCAAACTGCGTCCTCTCTGATTGGCCAACTTCCTGTACAGTCAGGTGAGTGAGGCAGAGGAGCGGAGAGAACCTCCTTCCTCCTCCATCTGCTTCATCATTCAGGAGGTGAATGATGAAGAAACGTGATGCTCAGCGACTCTCTGCAGATAAAACTGCTCAGAATCTGTTGCTTCTTCTCCACTCAGGTCTCAAAAGTCCAAATATCTGCAAGTTCAGCTCCTGCAGGCTCTGCCTCCTCCGCCCCACCAAAGCAGGAGTGGAGACGTCAGATCAGACCTCTGCTGGTGTCGGAATGAACTCTGTTTTAATAAAGTCTTTTGGAAAGGCTGGAAGTGTTGTAATCGCCATGACAACAAGATGAGAGTTGCTGCTGCTGCTGCTGCTGTTGGTGGTCGTTTGTCAGACAGCAGGCAGACAGGCGAGCTGAGGAGCCGTCCAGCTCTGAGAGCTCCTTCCTCTCCTCCTCACAGCTGGAGATGTGCTGACTGCAGAGGCTGCAGAATGTGCTTGACCTCCGTGACCTCCTTCACCTTGTGAGGAGGCTCTGTTGCAGTGTGATGATTATTCAGAGCTTTATTCAGCTTGTTCAGTCAGCGTGTCACCTTCCGAGAGAACTGCATCTCCAACGTGCTGCTTTGTGTGACAAAACATCAAACGACAGCATCTCTCACCCAGTCCTGGAGAACAGCGTGTTTGATGGAGGACAGAGCGTGTTCAGCCTTCATCGCTGCACGTCAAGCCTGTGTTTCAAAGGGTTTTAATGGAACGCCATGCATGTGACACGCTGACGGCCCGGCGCGTCCCAGCTTTGACCTCCTCTGTTTGGAACACCTCCAGAGGGTGGGAGTAAAAGATGGAACCTTTTAATGGCGATAATGGAAGTCTGTCAAAGCCCCTCCCTCTGTGCATCAGGACGCGTGATGAGGAGTTCACAGCCCCCCCCCCCCACCCCCCCCGACAGGGTGAGTCCTCGCTGTTTCATGTCAGGAGTTCAGGGGGAACGAAGGCGAGGGTCTCTGGATAGGTTTGCAATATTGATGCTCTCCTCTTTTTCACCTCTGCTGGAATATCTGAAGCATATTTAGATGGTCAACTTACAGGCTGTGTGTGTGTGTGTGTGTGTGTGTTTGGCAGAATTATGAAAACAACAATAATAATAATAATAATAAGTTTTATTTGTATTGCACTTTGCATTTGACAATCTCAAAGTGTGGCTAAAGACATCTATCAAAATAAAAGCAATTTAGAAAATGATTGAGAAAAATAAATAGCAGGGCTGTGACGGTGCACAGGCGTCAGCGTGCGTCGGTGTGAGCGCTCACAGCTTTGAACAGACCTTCAAAACTGAAAACCATCTCCATTCCATTGATTCTGTTCATACGGAGGAAAAGAAAAAACATCATTTCTTGTAGTGCGAGACTGAAGTCGTCAGGAAGCAACTTTGGTAACTCATTATAAGGAAACAAACGCTTTCAATGTTCTTTTTCACAGTAAAATGTAATCAGTGAACATATTCCCACATTAGCACTATTTCTATATTGGCACAAGTCAAACAAAAAAATTCAAATATACCAAAACTCAAAATCTCTTGAAAATACCACAAAATAAATAATGAGTGTTTCAATTCCTCCAGCCTGCAAAGATCAAAGGCAAACGGCAGCGAGCGCCGACTGACTGATGTGCGCAGGGATGAGACGCCATAGCAGCTCGACCATCTTCAGTAGATACTTGAAAACGGGCTCCTCTGCTCAGGACGTGGGAAGTGAGTTTTGGTTGGAGGTGCTACCGGCGAGATGTCGGGGGGGGGGTCTCCGCCGTCACATTGGACGCGACTTCACACACGTTTTTGTTTCAAATGAAGCCAACGGCTCTTCTGACTCTATCCATCGCTCTTATTCTTCATTTGTTTTTGTAAATGCTTCATTTTCTTCTGCATTCAATGACGGTTGCTGGCTGGCACGCACGCACGCACGCACGCACGCACGCACGCACGCACACACGCACGCACTCGCAGCCAGGTCACCTGATGCGACTGTAAACGGCCGTGATTGGTGGTTTTGGCGGCGCGGGCGGCCGCTGGCCCTGAGGACGGCGAGCTCACGCCCGGCTGCCTCTGCAAAGGTTCGGCCTCTAATTAAAGCACGAACATGCACAGAGAATGAAAAACGGGAGGCGGCGGAACACCGAGGGAGAGGAGGAGGAAGGAAGTGAAGATATAAGCCCGTGTCTAAGCCTGCATAAATTCCCATTTCTCTTTTGAATAATAACGGTTTCATTCTGGAGTGAAAAATGGGGAGGGCCTGGCTAAGTCGTGAAACTTTTAAATCCCCGGTTCCATGCTGGCGGAGTGGAAATAAATGACTGTGTTGGAGTCGGCCGATGCAGACGCCTCAGGCCAAGTGTTGAAGCACCTGCAGCCGTCAGCCGCCGTCTGTCAGGAGGCCTCGTGTCCCTTCTGGCTCCGCCTCTGACGCCATCAACGCGCGTCTGAAGGTGAGTGTGAGGGAGCCACCGACCGGCTCCGATGGCGTCGCCGTCACAATGAGAGCGGATGTCGAGATGAGGAGGCTTCGTGCTCCTCAAGGAGATCAGCACGCATCCATCCATCTTCTGTTACTCCACACTTCTGCTGTTTCACCTCCCAGGATTCTCTGTGTTTGAGGTGTGGAATCAATATCAATTTACATCTCGCTGCACTTAATCATCCGCCGCTGCTGCACATCAACATCCTCTGACTGAATCAGAGGATGCGAGAAATGAAGCAGGAGGAGAAGCTCCCACATGGAAAGGAAGAAGGCCGGTCGGAATTCTTACACCCGCACTCCTGTGTGCGTGTGTGTGAGTGTGTGTGACTGCGTGTGCCAGCTCATACACACCCATCACATCCTCTTCCTGTCATCGCACAGCACATTTTCTGATGTAAAGATAATAAACATAAATGGCCAAAAGTTGAGGTGTGATGTCACTTTGGAGGCGTGCGTGAGAACCTTCACGAGCCGCCGCACAGATTTTGCCCTTAATGTGATGAAGGAGCCGCACGGATGCGAGTCTCAGCTAAAGGGAACACGATATTGCCAGTGTGAGGATATTTCCTTTCCTTTAAAGTCGGGGAATAAATTGAGAAGATGACAGACGCTGCGCACTGAAGGTGGGGAGGGAGAGGAGCGGGAGGAGGCAGAGAAAGGAAATGACACGATAAGAAGGGAAGCTTAGAAAGAAAAATATCTATTAGAACATTTTCCCTGATAGCTGTGAAGCGTGCAGACCTGTGGCATGGCAATGAGGGAGGCGGCCTGTGAAGACGAGAGCAGATAACAAAAAGAAAAATCCTCCCAACGCTTTGGGAGGAATAAACAGACAAAGAGACAGATGGAGAGCATCGATTACTCTTCCTGTTTCCTGCCGCTCGCCTCCGACAGCGATCGTAGCCGAGCAACGAGGCCTCGCGCTGCCGCCGACACACACTGCTGTAACTCTGCCCCAAACACTCCCAGCTAATCAGCCTCTGCCAGCTCGCCATCCATCAGCATGTTGGCCAACCTGCGTGTGTGCGTGTGTGTGTGTGTGTGTGTGTCTGAGACTGAAGGCCGATGTGCACATGCACCCGTCTGCGTTGGATGTATCAGCGTCGAGGCGGCGAGCAGTGAGACGTCGGCAGTGAGCAGTGCTCGGAGGCAAACAAACATAGGTAGCACTGCCTCCTCACAGACACAGGAAGCCCCGCCTCCTCACAGAAAAACATGAAGCCCCGCCTCCTCAAACAAACACAGGAAGCCCTGCCTCCTCACAGACACAGGAAGCCCCGCCTCCTCACAGAAAAACATGAAGCCCCGCCTCCTCAAACAAACACAGGAAGCCCTGCCTCCTCACAGACACAGGAAGCCCCGCCTCCTCACAGACACAGCTGCACAAGATCCGTCGGACCTCCATTTTCTGTTCTTGAAGTAAGGATGTGTTGGAGTCGATGGTGACGCAGCCGGAGCTCGCCGGCTGCGCAGCGTTTGTTTGTTTGAGGTGATGAATCAGCTGATCAGTCAGTGATGAAGCGAGCCTTCGCCGAGCGGCTCGTTAATCACCGCCACTCTTTTCAGTTATTTATGTTAATCCCCCGGTTTGTCTGCTGTTAGCTCGGCTCCAACGGCTGCTCTTTGATTTGTGCTGCTAAAGACACAAAATGTCGCTCCAGAGTTGACCTCCAGAGTTGACCTGTGACCTTCAGAGCGCTGAGGCTGATGCCTGAGACTTTCAGGAGCCTGTTGTGAGCTGATGCTCCTCCTCCTTCTGAGGAGCTGGTGGTCAGTGCTGCAGGTTTGGTTGGGCGCCATCCTGCTGACAGACGCGCTGAAGAGGCAGGACGGGGAGAACACATTCCCTCTTTGTTCCACTGCTGACTTTTCATTTCACTTCAGGAAACAGAGAAGAACAATCGCATCAGAAATATCTTTGTTTGGCGTCTTTTCAAAGTTCATTATAACGTTTGGTTTCATTTCTCGTATTCGTCTTCACTTTGTTTGCCGAGTGAAGGAAAAAATACGCAATTTGGCTGTGATCACGAGGGGCTGACAACATCAAAGTTAAATTCTACTTTGATCGCTGACTGTAAATGTAATTTAGGCTCCGAGCTCAGAGCTGCTAAGCTACGCAAAGCTTCTCCTCAAGTCACTCAGCTGACACTTTGTATAACAGGCAGCCGAACTTCACTCCAGATGACTCATTGAGACTTTAATTGCAGATTAACAGAGTTTGTGTGTGTGTGTGTGTGTGAGTATGTGTGTGAGTATGTGTGTGTGTGTGTGTGTGTGTCTGTCGTCCTTGTTCCAAGGTGTTAGTCAGTCATGTGAAGGCATTTGTTTGTCCTTCAGTTTTTTACAAAGCTGATTTAATAAGTTGTGGTCATTAAAGGAACAGATGATTGTTCATGTTTAAGTATTCAAACCTCCCAAGCCATGAGGGGCGGAGCCTCCATCCGTCCTTCATAAGGGGCGGGGCCTCCATCCATCCCTCATAACGGAATGGGCCTCCACTCGTCCCTTATGAGGGGCGGGGCCTCCACCCGTCCCTCACTGCGTCAGTGTGTGTGCAGCTCGGTGCCGTGTTTCGGAGCCGGCAGGTCAGTCGCACAAACAGAGGGCCATTAAAAGGGATGTTGGTGTTAAACCACTGTGTCACTGCGATGATGTCATCGACGCCACACACACACACATTGTTTTCAGGATATAGTTTTTGAGGTTTAGGTTGTGGGGAGAGGAACCTTGAGATGGTCTAAGTTTTGGGGGTTTTTGGAGCGTGGCAGCCAACATTGGCTCTCATCGTTTATGTTACCTGTGAGCCCCCCGAGCCCCCCAGACAGATGAGGGAGGAAAAAACAAAGTTACTGGGGCAGAACCAGAGTGCTTTCAAGATGTGCAGGCAGAACACATCAGAGCCTCGGACCAACTGTACACGCCCGTTAATATCACTGCCATATCTCACACACACACACACACACACACACACACACACACACACACACACACACACACACACACACACACACACACACACACACACACACACACACACTAGGATACTAAAGCACTTTGGAGCAAATGGATGAGATTTTTTTGGCTCAATCGCTTTGTGGACTCAAAGAGGCCAAATGAGGACATACAATATAGGGCGCACTCACTCACTCACGCACGCACGCACGCACGCACGCACGCACGCACGCACGCACGCACGCACGCACGCACGCACGCAGCCACACT
>CAESWR010000242.1:888494-900865 GCA_903171835.1 Mullus surmuletus | reverse complement strand
CCTCCCCAACCCCCCCGCCCCCCGCCCTCTCCCCACCTCAGCCCTCCACTATACCTTTTTTATTTTTATTATTTCTCTAAATCCTTTCATCTTCTTAGTTTTGTTCACATCTGACAGACAGAGTAAACAACTGACTGCTGTCACAGCATGTTGTCCTCCTACACACACACACACACACACACACTTACACACACACACCATTTCTAGATGCCTCCTTTACAGCAGCACATGCACATCGCCCCGACGCAGACACTGATTTGACGCCACAGTAAACATCTATGTGCTGACTGCCACAGCCTGCAGCCCAGAGCGGCTCCAAACACACACACACACACACACACACACACACACACACACACACACACACACAGATGGACAGATAGACAGCAGCCCAGTCACACACACACACAGCTGTCATCTCAGCAGACAGAAACAATCCTGGGAAAGCTTCAGAGGCAGAGGACGGGGACTCACATCACCACAGCAATGAAATAGAAAGATTCCAAAGGATTCTCCCGCAAATGTGAAACCTTTTCAATAAACATCGCAGACATAAACAGGCTAAACTGACGGCCTTTTGATCCGTCGGCATCACTCAGCAGCTTTGCTGAGATGATTTGAGGCGGCGTTCGCCCAATGGTGACGCTCTCTGGACCACAGGGACCCCCCTCTTTAAGCCCCACATCAAAGCAGACGAGCCATCCATCATGTGTCTGAGTCACTCGGATCCACTCTCATCTCTCTTCCCACTCCATTATTTCATGAAAGACCAACGGCTCCAACACTGACTCTGCATCATAAAGAGGTGGTGAGTGTGTGTGTGTGTGTGTCAGCGTTGGTTTGTTGAAGCTACGGTGTCCTTTGAGGGCCAAAAGGAGAAAAGGTTAGGACTTCCCACTATTACTACGACTGTTTCCTTGTTACACCCTCTTGTTTTTCCACAGGTAGCATCCAGCGTTCAGGTGCATTACTGCCACAAGTGCTGGAGAGGTGCATTGTGGGTGACAGATTGTCCTTCTCTGCTACAGTACAAACATCTTGGAGCCAAGATGGCCGCTCACTGACCTCCTGTGGGCTTTAAATGGATCATCATCATCATCAATGGATCATGAGATCATAACGAATTATAATAAAAATCAAATGTAAGCAAGCAACTAAGCACTATTTACATGCATTGCTTTGAAAAATGAATTCAAATGATTGTTGCACAGCACTTTAAGAAGAGTTGGCAGGAGGTCACTCTTTCTCCTCCAGTTGATGCTCAGGAAGTCAGTTCGGCTTTGCTACAATGATCATCATAAAAATATAGATATAGACTCTGCTGCAGCTGCTCCAAAGGCAAGGCAAGTTTATTTGTAGCACAATTCAACACAAGGTCATTCAAAGTGCTTTACATAAACATTACAATCAGAAAGACACAATTGAAAGCAATAAAAACAGTCAATTAAAAATGGAAATAGAAATAAAAACAGAAATAAGACAACATAAGATACAGAAGGATAAGAAGAGAGGTAAAATAATTAAAAGCGTGCGTGTTTAAGAATACGCTGCAGTAAACAATAGTGTTTTTAGCCCTGATTTAAAGGAGCCGACAGTTTGAGCACCTGAGATCTCCAGGTAGTTTGTTCCACAGGTTAGAGGAAGAGGAAGCATATAGATGTTGAATAGAAACGGTCCGAGAATGGAGCCTTGAGGAACCCCACATGTGATCTTAGTTCGCTCAGACTCATGGTTTTGTATATGTGAGTAGGATTTGAACCCCTGTAGCACAGTTCCAGTGAGCCAAACCCACTGTTTCATCTGCTGAGGAGGATCTCAGCATCAACTGTGTCACATGCAGCACTGAGATCCAGTAAAAGCAGAACAGAGGATTCGCCTGTATCAGAGTTCCGACGAATACCCTTTAAGACTTTGATGAGCACTGTCTCAGTGCTGCGGCCGAAATCCAGACTGAAATGTGTTAAGGAGATTGTTTGGCATCATAAAAGCATGAATTTGCTCAAAAACAACCCTTTTAATGAGTTTCCCCACCAAAATGTTATATTGGCCTATAGTTAATCAATTGTTGTGGCATCCAGATTAGATTTTTTTAGGAGGGGTTTTATTACTGCGGTAATAAAACCGCAGTAATCGCAGTAATCCAAACCCTGCGCGTCACCTCTCCATCCTCCAAACGCTTGTTTGACTTTGTGTGGAGCAGCGTGTGAACAAACAGACGCTAGTGTCCTTTAATCTGTCGCCACCCGAGCACTTCCAAACTAGTCTTCTTTCCATGTGATCATGTGATGATATTCAAAATACATTTCAACCATTCGCTCCACATCCAAATCCCGCAAAGAGAAGTTGAGAGCCGCCTCACTCGTCCACAGGTCGCAATTTGTCCAGAGAGTGAATTTTCTCAGAGTTTTCCTCAGAGATTTAAACAACAGGTTCCACTCACTTCTCTCTCCAATTGCAGGCTGAAGCCGCCGATCAAACATCATCCACCAAAGAGCCTGTGAGCTTCACACCTCACGCGTTCAAATCAGAGGGCAGAAAAAAAGCACCAGCAGGAGCGTTTGACAGAAGAAACACGGAAAGCTGAAAGAAACACACACCTCTCACACCTCACACACCTCACACACCTCCAAGCATCGCGTGTGTGTGGAGCAGCAGACTCAGGTTTGCAATGAATGTAGACAGAAGACGAGGAAGACGCATCCACATCACGCCGACACGCCACGTCCACATCACGCCGACACGCCACGTTCACGCCAACACGCCACGTCCACATCACGCCAACACGCCGCCTCCACATCACGCCAACACGCCGCCTCCACATCACGCCAACACGCCGCGTCCACATCACGCCAACACGCCGCCTCCACATCACGCCAACACGCCGCGTCCACATCACGCCAACACGCCGCGTCCACATCACGCCAACACGCCGCGTCGGGCTCCTACCAGTTTCTCTGGAGATCTGGATGAAGGCCTCCACGCCGCTCTCGCCGTAGTTGCCCTCTGACGCCAGCGTGGAGACGTAGTTCCACTCCATGGCCGTCACGATGTCCATCATGGCCTGAGCCTGGTAGGAGTCCGGCGGCACCACGCGGGAGAAGAAGTCGTAGCGAGTGTTGTCGCTGAGCTCCGGAGCCGTGGAGGCGTAGCTGATCTGAGGGATCTGCAGGAGGAAACAGGACAGGAAGCCCCGGTTTACTTCCTGCACACGCACATGTCTGATGGAGATGGAGGAGAAGCGTGACGCTCCAGCCACCATCGCTCCGCTTCAGTTCCGCCCCCCCCCCGTGAATAACAATCCTTCCCCAAGAAAGGTGCCTCCTGCTGAGATAATTCCCCACCACTTTTACATCAACATGCCTCTGTGACACACACACACACACACACACACACGCACACACGTGCATGTAGGAGAGATTTAGAAATGCTTTCTGCTCCCTGCGGGATCACTCTGATGAATAATTCTCTGGGATGTGAGAAGTTGTCATCATGAATGTTAAAATTAAACTGCAGACGCCTTGGTTCGGAGATGTGAGAGACACAAACAAACAATTTGAGAGTGTGTGTGTGTGTGTGTGTGTGTGCGTGGGGGGGGGCAGGAATACAATAGTGGAATGAGACGGAGGGGCGTCATCATGTTTCAGCAGTGTCGCCATGGCCGCAAATTGAGGACTGACTTGATACGGGTGGGCACAGAGCGGGCAGACGGCACGGACTGAGAAAAGGCACAACAGCAGGGTACACACGCTCGCTCACACACACACACACACACACACACACACACACACACACACACACACACACACACACACACACACACACACACACACACACACACACACAAGCAGTGATAGGTAGGCCTGAGGAGTTAGATGGCTGACAGGCTCAGATTGATTTTACTCCCGACAGAGAAAGACAGCAGGGGAAGACCCCGTATTTGCCAACACACACACACACACACACACACATACACACGCACACAGATGTTGAATAGACGTCTCATCAGCATTCATTGGGCATGAGACTAAACTGCCAATCTACTGCAGAACATACGGCGCGTCAGCTGTCGCTCGCGTGCACACAAACAAACGTCTATAAATGTTGAACGCAGCGGAAACAGGCACGGCGGGATTCAAGAGCGTGTGTGTGTGTGTGTGTGTGAGGGGGGGGGGGGGAATTTCTGAGCGTCCATCACTCAATGTCTTTATTTCCTCTGAGTATTGTATGACGTCCCTGCCTCCTCGCGTCTGCGCCCAATATCAGAGGTCAGGAGGCTTCTGAGCGTCTCTGCTGCTGCCGAGGAAAATCCTGAATTGCAGGATTTTTCAATCACGAGTTTATCTGATATATAGAAACATTTTTTTGTTCTTTCTGGGTCACAGCACAGACATCTTTCTTACCTGAGTTGTATTTTTCCCCTTCCGAGCGCTGCGCATTGAAAGAGAAAACAACTAATGTGTTTACTCGGGGGCCGTCATCAATGCGGTCCACTAAAGGGACGCGTCCCACACTGGAACAAAACTATTTTTCTCCTTTATTTGTCTGCTGTTTAATAACCTTCCATTTCCCCCAGTGAACTTGCTGCGAGTTCATGTTCAGGACACTCGAGTGCAGTTATTGGTCTTCTCTGCTGGCAGAGCAGAGCTGCAAACTTCCATAAAGTTGAGGGTGTGTATGTATAATTCATGGAGGATCCTGATAAACAACGCGAGGCAGATAGAATGAAATCAAAGCCGGTCCGGCTCAGCCAAACAATCGGTGAAACACGTGCGTCACTGCGCCTTTGTATGCGGATGCTAATGTGTGTTTGTGTTGTTGTGCAGCTCCTCTGCCTCACTTGTCCTTTTGCACTTTGAGCACATTTAAATATCCGCATATCCATTTCAAAGGCAGCAACGCACGGCCACGACAATCTGAGATATGGTGTGTTTATATTGGCGGCGGGAAGGAAACCCCTGACCTGAGCAAAGCTACAACTTTTGTTATTTTACTCTGCAGCTGGGAAACAAAGACACACACACACACATGCAGGCAGACTGCCTCCTCAGACCGAGCATGTCAAACGTCATGTGACACCAGAGTGGGGGAGGTGGCCTCCTAAATCATTCATGTGCTGCGACTCGCGAGTGATCGCGCTTGTTCAAAGCGACTGCAGTCGGAGTCGGAGTTAGAGGCGGGAAATGAGCGGCTCGGTTCACCCACAACACTGGGGAAGAAGATTATGCTTCCAATCCCCCTAATTCCATTTGCTCTAATGAATATATGCCTGTGTGTGTGTGTGTGTGTGTGTGTGTGTGTGCGCGCGCGCATGTGGTGGTGAGGAGGGGGGTGGACGTTTGAGTGATAAAAAGGCAAAAGATGAGTGTGTGTCTTTGTGCTTCTGTAGTTTCAATTAGCACCAGAACACAGAACACCCCTCTCTCTCTCTCTCTCTCTCTCTCTCTCTCACACACACACACACACTCGCACACACACACTCTCAGTAGGATTATTTATTGGCGGTGTCGTTCTAGAAAAGTCTCCCAAAACGCCTGGTGGTGGGTGTCTGATTCTGTGCCTCCAATCAGAACGATCAGGTGCTTGCTTCGGCCGCTGTGCTGAGCGACTCCTGCAGCCACGCTTCTCATCAGCGGAGCGACGGCAGGGCGGAGCGCAGAAGGCGGAGCGACGGAGGGCGGAGCAAAGGCAGGACGGAGCGACGGCAGGGCGGAGCGCAGAGGGCGGAGCGACGGAGGGCGGAGCAAAGGCAGTGCGGAGCGACGGAGGGCGGAGCAAAGGCAGGACGGAGCGACGGCAGGGCGGAGCGCAGAGGGCGGAGCGACGGAGGGCGGAGCAAAGGCAGGACGGAGCGACGGCAGGGCGGAGCGCAGAGGGCGGAGCGACGGAGGGCGGAGCAAAGGCAGTGCGGAGCGACGGAGGGCGCTGCCATCAAATCCTGCTCATTTTACCGCCTGTGACTGATCAAAAACAGAGTATGGAGCAGACTCCCCTTGGCCATAGAAATGCGATATAGATTTATTCTTAATTAAACTGCAGCCCCCTCCGAGCGGAGACTATTGAAGGAGCACAAACTAATATGTTTCCCTGATGACAAAAATCAATGCGCCGCAGTGGCTCCTGTTTTCCTGAGCGCTGGGAAACACATTGGAACTGAAAATGTACTTTTTTCCCCAGCGTTATCCTTAATGGGGGAACTTGGAGGGATTGAAGTCAATAATGGTGATGTGTTCGAGTTCCCACCTCCGACAAACACACGAGCTCAGGCCCGCCCACTCCTCACACTCAATGGCTTTGGCAATGGTGCGGGGGGGGCTGTAATTCCTCAGCGAGATCAAGATGGGGGGGAGACAGAGCGCTCCGAACACAACAGGTGCTTCCTCACCTTAACAGAGCTAACGATTGAGGCTGAATCATGGTGAGGGTCTGTGAGGGTCTCTGCTGAGTGTGAGGGTCTCTGAGCCCCCCCCCCCCACCCCCCCTCCGGACACAAACAGCCCATTTGCTCACTTCACTGTTTGTTACTCGCCAGTGTATACTGATGTCTAACACAGCCGAGGTGTGTGCGTGTGTGTGTGTGTGTGTGTGTGTGTGTGTGTGTGTGTGTGTGTAATGGAGCTGTCGGGGCCAGCGTCTCAGCATTAGCTTGATAGATGGCAGTGGTCTGAGGCTAATTAACCCCACTGCATTACACACATACACAGCTTCTCTTTCTGTTTCACACACTCTCTCACACACACACACACACACACACACACACACACACACACACACACACACACACACACACACACACACACACACACACACACACACACACACACACACACACACACACACACACACACACAGAGGGGAGATGCCCGAACATCAGCAGTCAGAGTGAGGGGCGCATCCATGGTGATGCAGGCGAGCGGTTGTGGCCCATCAGGCAGATGAGAGTCAGTGATCAAACACAGCAGATATGAATGTGTGTGCTGAATGGCTCTGTGACCGTGTTTGCACGCACACACAACGTATCCGTCACATCCTTCGTCCTCTTTTTCTGTTCACACACACACGCACAGCGCAGTGAGGGGGTTTGTGTGCGTGTTGAATGTTGTTTCAGGCTCGCGTCCCTCAGCTCTGCTCGGCAGCGTCCGACTCTGAGGCAGAATGTATCCAAGCTGATGGAGGACGACGATGGCAGATTTGTGATTCCTGCCTCCGGCTCACTGAACCTTCCGCCTGTGTCCGTCGGCCGCGTCCGTCTCTCACGGCCGGCGTCCATTCTGCTGCTCTCTGCCACAGGAGCTCACAACCTCTCAGACTAAGACCAGCGCAGGTCAGCTTCCACATCGGCCTTTAATGGCAGCTGGTTTTGCCTGTAAATGGCTGACGGACAGATCGGACGGCAGCAGAAAATAAAAGAAAGGAAACACACAATCTGGCCGTGCGGCTCCTCCTCCCCGGGTCACAAACGCTGCACAATTTCCTGCTAAACAACATAGATATTCTCTTTAGTGTGGTGGTTTCGCCCCACATCACAGCAAGGGCAGAATAGAAGAGCAGTCTGAAATTTGTTTGTTGACAAGCGAACTAAAACCGGTAGACCAGATGAAAGAGACACAGAGAGAGAAAGTAGGTAAAGGGAAGCGACTTCACAGGAGCTCCGAGGCTGAGATGGAAAAAAGAGGCGGCTGATAGAGAGGAGAAATGACAGCAGCGGGGGGGGGCTGACAGAGGAACATTTAATGGGAGCAAAGACAGTGAAGAAGAGGAGGGTGAGAGAAAGATGAGAGGAGATGATTTGAGGAAGCACAGCAGATAAAAGAGGAGAGGGAGGAATCAAAGAGGATGAGGAGAAAACAGAGGATGAACGTACACGACAGCGAAGGAGGAAGAGAGGAAGAACACAACCACGGAGGAGATGACAAAGAGAGAAGAGGAGGAGGAGGAAGCTCGTGTCATAACAGGAAACAACAAATGGAAGCAAAGGAAGGCAGCAAACAGAGGAAACAGGAGAGAAGAATGCTTCAAAGTCAAGAGGTGACACAAAGGAGGCGGGGCTCCGAGGCAGGGGGAGGAGCTACGCATCAGGTGAGTGGGAAAGACAAACATTCACTTTCAGAGAAGCAGTGGTGATGGTTGGTCCCTCCCATGCTCTTGGTGATGGTTGGTCCCTCCCAGGCTCCCAGCCATGGTTGGTTCCTCCCACGTTTGCGGTGGTGGTTGTTCCCTCCCAGGCTCCCAGCGATGGTTGGTTCCTCCCAAGTTTGCAGTGGTGGTTGGTCCCTCCCACAAACAGTGATGGTTGATCCCTCCCAAGCTCAGTGATAGTTGGTCCCTCCCACACACGGTGACGGTTGGTCCCTCCCAGGCTCCTAGCGATGGTTGGTTCCTCCCAAGTTTGCGGTGGCGGTTGGTCCCTCCCACACACAGTGATGGTTGGTCCCTCCCAAGCTCAGTGATAGTTGGTCCCTCCCACACCCGGTGATGGTTGGTCCCTCCCACACAAACGTGATAGTTGGTCCATACCACTTTGGGTGATAGTTGGTCCCTCCCAAGCTCATTGATAGTTGGTCCCTTCCACGCTCCCAACCTCAGTGATGGTTGGTCCCAACCTCAGTGATGTTTGGTCCCTCCCACACACTGTGATAGTTGGTCCCTCCCACACAAAAGTGATGGTTGGTTCCTCCCACATTAGTGGTGATTGTTGGTCCCACCCACGCTTGGTGATGGTTGGTTCCTCCCACGCTCACAGAGATGTTTGGTTCCTCTCACGCTCGCAGTGAATGTTGATTCCTCTCACTCTTGCTGCGATGGTTGGTTCCTCCCATGCTTGCGGTGATGTCAGCTCGCCTGCTCACCTCAGATTCATCTCCGAGCAGTAACAGTACCAAAGGAGCTTCTGGGGGCCGTTTGGCGGCCGGCCGTAAACGCCCTCCAGCGAGAAGCTCCTCAGCCTCTGCAAACATCCTTATTGATCCTCACAGCTTTTCTGGCCGTTAAGTCGAGACACAAAGAGCCAAGTGTTTCCAGGGGGCCCTTAATTAGCGGGAGATTCCTCTCACCTCGGCGCTAACGAGTCCTCAGCCTGACATGAGGCTCCGCCCACCATCAGCCTGACATGAGGCTCCGCCCACCTTCAGCCTGAGCTGCTGCATCCCTGACAGCTAAGGAACTGCACCACCATCACATCCCGTGATTGGGGTGTGTGTGCGGGCGTGCGTGCGTGTCATTGATCAAGGCCTTGACCAGCAGCTGCAGCTTTTTATTTTTACTGTCAGAAGAAGTGACAGGACGGAGCTGGAACCCCTGAACCTTCAGAGCTCTGCAAGTTCGGGGCACCCATCAATTAAGCCAGCTGACACCCAGAGCCAGGCTGGAGAGGCCGCTGCCGCCGCTGCCGCCGCTGCTGCCGCCGCTGCTGCCGCCGCCGCTGCTGCCGCCGCTGCTGCCGCCACTGCTGCCGCCGCCACTACTGCCGCCACTGCTACCACAACAAGACTCACCACCACCGCCGCCAGATCACCGGGCTGTAGTCGCTCTCTGTCCGAGGTCTCCAGAGGAACCTCATTAAAGGCCCAACTCATGTCCCAAAGATTTACAATTGCAGAGATGAATCTGTGCCGGCTGCTGAGAGAAGGTCAGAGGGCTGGCGGGAGGACAGGGCATGAGTGGGGGTTGAGGTGTGCAGGAGGTGACAGTATCACTGCAGTTATACAGAAGCCATGATGGTTGTGATGATGGTAATGATGGTGAGGATGATGATGGTGCTGATGGTGATAGTGATGATGATGATGGTGATGATGATGATGGTGATGATGGTGATGATGATGGTAATGATGGTGAGGATGATGATGGTACTGATGGTGATAGTGATGATGATGATGGTGATGATGGTGATGATGGTGATGATGGCGATGATGATGATGGTGATGATGGTGATGATGGTGATGATGTTGTTGATGATGATGGTGGTGATGATGGTAATGATGGTGAGGATGATGATGGTAATGATGGTGATAGTGATGATGATGGTGATGATGGCGATGATGATGATGGTGATGATGGTGATGATGGTGATTATGGCGATGACGGTGATGATGATGATGGTGATGATGGTGATGATGGTGATTATGGCGATGACGGTGATGATGATAGTGATGATGATGAGGGTGGTGATGATGATGGCGATGACGGCGATGATGATGTTTCCTGAGGCTCACAATGCCAGTCACACTCAGAAGATGATCAGCGTGAAGTTGTGAATGAGCAGCAGAAGTTGGTCCACAGGTTCGATCCAGTGAGGTGACATCAGTGAGGGACAAACACATTCATCATGGGGAATGATTCTCTTATCGTTTGAGGCTGAAGAAGAAAGCCTCCTCGTGTTACTCATCGTCTCCTATCTATTAAACCACTTCAAGCTCTGTTTGTAATTAAATCAAATGACCGACTCGCACGCTCGGCTTCCAGGGAGACCATTACAGCAGCGTGATTAGAGAGCGCCCTGATAGCAGCTCCGCTCGCTCACACTCCCAAAGCATCGCGCTCACATTTCTGCTACAAGTTTGCCAAACCAGAACATCAAAGACTGAGTCATCATCCTGGATCTCACTGGCCTCTGTCTCAGCCTTCATCTTCATCATCTTCATCTTCCTGATTCTCCCTCACAGGTGTTTGTTCTGATGGGCTCAATTATTAGAATAAAGACATGGTTCAGACAGCATTCTAACTCCCATGAGCCCTGACACACACACAGACACACACACACAGACACACAGACACACACACACACACACACACACACACACACACACAAAGCAAAACTCCAGACGACTTGATCCAGGCCAGCCACCTGCAGCTTTCTCTTCTCTTTTTTGTCTCTTCCCGCCATCACACAAAAGGGCTTCCCAACCATGATTCATTGTGTGTGTGTGTGTGTGTGTGTGTTCATGTGTGAACATGAACACTTGACACCTGCTGGTATCCTTGCTCAATCTTCCTGTGTACGTTCTCGTGTCCTGCGGTGCAACTATGGCTACAAATGTCACGAATTCCACAACATACACACACACACACACACACACACAGACACACACACACACTCACACACAGAGACACATTGCAGCCTGGTTCTTTTCTGTATATGGGCAGAGGGCCGTCACAGACATGGAAAGCGTGTGGGTTTGCAGCATGTAGTGGAGCCATTAGGCAGATATTCCCTTTGTTACACTAACAAATGAGCCTCATACATCATGCAGTCGGCCAGCAGACCTGCGCGGGAAGCTTTTTCAATCTGCTTAATGAAAAACAACTTAGCGGCAAATTAGAGGCGAGAAAGTCCTTAAAAGCCATTTGAGTCTGCATGTCTCCGCTCATGAAATAACTTTGGTTAAGTGTTTGGTAGGAGGACGCTTTTTTGGAGACGACACGGAGAGGAGAAATTTCCCCCGGGACGGACGCAAGCACGGCACAGATATAAAGCTCAAGAGCGCGCAGCCATTATCACCACCCAGAGGAGTGTGTGTGTCCCTGGACGGAGAGGAGGCGGAGACTCAATTGTCACTCTGAGTGAGTGAGAGAATGTGTGTGTGTGTGTGTGTGTGTGTGTGTGTGTGTGTACACTCCTTTATTCCTCCTGTATCAGCTCGTGAACCTCACTAGAGACCTGTCATCAGCGCGGCGCCATCAGCTGCTGCGCCTCCAAACCATCATGTCTTGTTGATGATGGATGTCGTGCTTCTGTGATGCGTGTCTGCGTGCGTGCGTATGTATGTAAAGGAAAGAGGAACATTTTGTATTTTGGAGCTGTTATGTTTATTTTCCTTGTTTAAGTATGTTTAAGTATTGAATTCCCTTTTCTCTCATATCAGCCATTGATGGAGTATTATTACCTGAAATATCATCAGGCGTGTGGTGAGCTCAATACGGGCTCTCGAGGAGTTCCATCAACATCAGTCAGACACAACTTCAATATAAACTCTTAATTCCTGGTTTCAGATATGTAATGATCATAAAGGGCAGATAATAGCTTCACATGGGGGGTGGGGGGGGTAATATTGGGGGGTAATGAGGGGGGGGGGGCTGTGATGGATGTGTGTGTGTGAAACATCAATGGGGGGTTTGGGGACGTGACTTTCAATTTATCTGCTGAGGAAGCAGCTGCGCCTCTGATTGGCTGCCTGAAGAGGCGGCACGGATCAACTCAGCTTCATCGCTCACAGCTTCGAGGAGTCCAAGCTGGAGTCGTGTTGTGAGGCGGGTACGTCTCCCCTTAAGCCCCACCCTCCGCCTTCCCGCCCACTCAGCACTGAGTTATTAGGAAGGAAAGTTGACCATTATTGGCAGCTTTGCAGTTGAAGAGTAAGAAGTATCTTACCCCCCCC
>CAESWR010000242.1:812598-831042 GCA_903171835.1 Mullus surmuletus | reverse complement strand
GGGGGGAGGAGGAGGAGGAAGAGATGGAGGGGGAGGAGCAGCGGCGGTGGCAGAGGAGGAGGAGGAGGAGGATGAGGAGGAGGAGGAGGACGAAGACGAGGAGGAGGCGGAGGAGGAGGAGGTGGTGGGAGCGGCGGTGGAGCACTCCTGCTTGCGAGTGACAGGAGGCGACGGGGAGGAGGAGGAGGAGGACGAGGAGGTGGAGGCGTGGCGGCCGTTGACCTCCTCCTTGGCGGTGGCGGTGGCAGTGGCGGTGGCGGTGGCGGTGGCTGTGGCGGTGGCTGTGGCGGTTGCGGTGGCGGTGGGGGCGGCGCCCGCCCTCTTGGGGCTGGTGTTGCTGAGGACGGCCTCGGCCAGCCTCTTCACGGCGCGGCTCTCTAGCTTGGGCATGATCTTGGCCAGGTAGGCCGAGGACTTCTTGTGGACCACCGTCACGTGGCGCAGCACGTCGCGTTTGCGGCGCGACTCGTAGCGGCAGAGCGGGCAGCGGTAGAACTTGATGAAGATGTCGTTGCCGTCCGTGTGCAGCTCGATGTGCTTGGAGAGGTTCTGACGGGAGCTGAACTGCCGCTTGCAGAGTTTACAGAAGAGCTGCTTGAAGTCGAAGCCCACCGACAGCTTGGTCATCTTGGCCAGCATGCCGCCGCCGCCGCCGCACGCGTTGCTCACACGAGAGGCTGGTGTGGACGTGGACGGCGCCGTCTTGGGGCTGGGCGGAGCTTCCTCCTCCTTCACCTTCAGCGGGTTTTGCACCACAGAGGCAGCTTTACTGGTCCCTTTGCTGTTGCTGGGAGACGGCGCCGGGCTGCTGTCCATCTCCTCCTCCTCCTCCTCGTCCGAGGGCTCCACCGCCTCCTCTTTGACCCGGACGCTGTGGTTGGTGGGCGGCGCGCTGGAGTCGCCGCTGGTGGGCGGGGCTGCTTTGGGCGGGGGGGCTGCGCTGCTGCCAGACTTGTTACTCTTGATGCTGTAAATCTTGTGGACGATGCGCATGTGTCTCTTCAACATGAGCTGCAAAACAAGAGTCAGAGATCAGCGGAATGGGTCGGGTTGGTCGGGTCCCGTCAGTCCCCGTTCGTTTTCGTTGTCAAGAACTCTCTCTTTCCGACCGCCATCAGACTCCTGACCGGCTGTCAATCATGGACTACCTCAGACTGCACACATACAATTTGCACATTCATCCGGACTTTGCACTAGTGTTGTCAATTGTCGATTAAATATCGATTTTGAAAAGTAAAAAAAACGGTACGATATGACTTATACACTCGCTCACACAAACACCGCTGGCTGTATTTGTCTATTGTCGTGGCTCTACGTGTGTGAGCTGCCTTACGATGGCGTGTGCACGACCTTCGCAATTAACCAGTTTGAATAAATAAAGAAATCAGCAGAAGTGCTGTTTGGAGGTTCTTTGCATTTGAACCGGATGAACAAGGAAAGCCAAAGGACGTAGCGAGCCGATATGTAAGAGATGCCACAGAACGGTGCCGACAAAAGGAGCGAACACGAAGAATTTAGCAAAGCACCTCAGACACACAGCCGGACCTGTGTGAGGAATTCACCGAGGTGGTAACAGCACTGCTTGAAGAGTTATCACATATATCAGTGTTGTCTTCTTAGCGAGCGATAGCTAAAGCTAATCAACAGTAGGTTACATATCGAGAAGCTGCTCTGATATGTAGTGTGAGTCGTCTGGCCTCAGGCCGGAGGCACTGCTTCATATGTGAATAGAAACCAAAGATGATGTGATCGACTATGATGCTGTCGTGCTAAACAACTTTACGTTTATGTACTTCTTTGGTTTCACTTTAAGGTGAATTAATTAAGATCAGTTGTTTTAAAGGCCTGATTTAAAGGAAATCATTTCTCTTTCTCTCTCGCCTAAAATATCAGATGCCTTTGAACGACGAAAATATGATCACAAATCATGTGTGACTATCTAAGGCCTTTGAATAAGTGCATGAAAATAAAAAACAACTTATTTGCACACTCTGACTGTGTAAAGAATAACTTGAAAAAGTTCTTTATCAACACCACTTTGCACCCTGCTGACAGCTGCACGTATGCACATACATTTGCCCACATTTGTATATACATCTGTACATACTTGCATATTTCATTCATATTTGGTATCTTTATAAGTATTCTTTACTTTGTTGTATTTGGTATTTTTACGATTATTCTCATGTTATTAGTAGTTTATATTGTAATATTTGTTCCGTCTCTATCAGCATGGTGGGCAGCAAAGTAAGACTTTCATGGGACTTTTTTCTGTGCATCTGACGATAAACCCTTTGACCCCTTGAACCCCTTTGCGGCGACTCAGACCTGGGAGCTGTAGTTCCTCTTGCAGAGCGTGCAGCGGCAGGACGGCGGGGGGGCCGGGGCAGCGGTGGCGGCGGCGGCGGCGGCGGGGAGCGGGCTCTGAGGTTTGGCTTGGTTTTGGTTTGAAGGCGTGCTTTTGGAGGTCACCGGGGTGGACTTTGAGCTGTGGCTGCGCGTCGGAGAGGCTGGGTTGCTCTTCTTGGGGGGCGTGGCCTCCAGAGAGAGGGGCTGCCCGGGCCGTGAGGAGAAGCCGGGAGCGATGGCGTCTCTCCGCAGACCGCGGTGCACCTCGTCGAAGTGGCGGCGTACGTTGGCTTTGGTTGCAAAGGTTTTGAGGCACACGGGGCATGACTTTCCAGTGGGTGTGCTGAGCGTCCGGGGCCGACCTGCTCCGAGACCACCACAGTCAGCATCTCAGCACGCGCTCATTCATGAAGAAACGTGTGGTTTGTTGGGGGTCTGACCTTTCACCATGGACAGCAGGCTGGTGGGAACCGTCCGGGTCTCCGTGAACTTCCGCAGCTCCTCCAGTTTAGTCTGGTGCATTTTGCGACAGTGGCGTCTGATGCTGCGACGTGAATTGAAGTCCTGACCGCACAGACAGCAGGAGATGGTCACGTCCTCCACCTGCAGACAGAAGGTCACGCTGAGGTTTGAGAAGGATGGTTTGGAGATGTTGGGGTGCAGCCCTCTCCTCTCTGACTGACGTCCTCCACCTACCCCACTGGTGGATCCTTCGTCTTCAGGCTGCGGGGCTTCCTCTTTAGGCTCCTCCTCCCCGTCCCAACGCCTCCGGCCCTGGGGGGGAGGGGGGCTCTCTGCCCCTCCTGGCTGGCTGGCCTGATTGTTTTCAGCTCCCTCCACAGTCTCACCTTCCCACGCTACTGGACTCTCCCTATTACTGTGAGGAAGAAAAGATGAGAAGATGAGAGGAAGAGAAGGTAAGATGAAGGGAGGAAGAGAAGATGAGAGAAGGAGAAGGTAAGAGGAAGAGAGGAAGAGAGGATGGAGACATGCACAGTCAGCGGGAGGTGAAGATGGACGACTGTGATGGATCACAGTCACACACTGAGGATGAGGATGGACTGTGATCCGACCTCGGACAGCAGATCTGGACCTGGAGGAGCCAGACTCATTGCAGAGGTGTGTTTGGAGCTCCGCCCACCTGGGTGTGTGTGATGGATATCTGGCCAGGTCCTCCTCCGTGGTGAGGTACTGGAACACCGCCTTGCTGCTGGTCTGGATGGGCTCCAGCCGGACCACGTAGTCGGGCCGATCCACCCGCGGATAAATGGCCTCTAGCAGATCCTTGATGGCCACACTCTGCCTGTCGTCCCCTGGTGGACCTGTTGGGGGGGGGGGGGGNGGGGGGGGACATCAAAAATGTTGGTTCTTTTCACAGGGGAGACTGGACTCGTCTCTGACTGCTGAGTCTTCTTCAACACCTTCACCACAAGATGGCCGACATGGAAGAGAAGGAGACAGACGGAGCGGGCGGGACCGCGTGGACACGGAGCGGAATTGAAAGGAACGGCTGCCAGGAGCTTCAGATCCTGTTCGTCACACAAGATGTCAGCGCAGCACTTCCTGTCACGTTCTCTGAGGTCACAGCGACTTTAAAATCATCTGTCATCAGCTCTTTGATTCTAAATGGACTTTTGTCTTCGACTGCCACAAGCGACGGAGATTCAACCGAGACACGGAGGTGCTTCTCCTGAGGGGGAGGCGCGGCTGACGGACCACCACAGTGAAAATGAGATCCCACTCTGCAGAATGTGTCTCACTGCAGCAGATAAAGACGAGCTCTGAAAGGGACTATTGAACCTGAGCTTCTTCACCACAAATAATCACGGCGCCATTGGAAACTGCACAGGTCCGGTGTCGGGGGGGCGCGGAAGAATCGAGCGCCTCAGAGAAAAACGCTCAGTGTATCCAGTAACTGTGCAATTAATGTCCACAGTGTCAATGGTGAAAAATAGACACCGATTCAGTCATTTATCAAAATAACAACAACAACAACAACAACGACACACTGGCAGCCGCACCTAAGGGCCCGAGACGCAGAGGGACGCAGTCAGAAGCTCGGAACACCTCATTAAGATGAGAAGAAGATGTGATTGATGTGGATTACAGGAGGAAAACCTGATGTAGCGTGTGTGTGTGTGTGTGTGTGTGTGTGTGTGCCGAGGCGAATGCAGAGGACACCGGCGCCGCCTTGTTTTCAAGGGTCATTAAAATACTTTTGAGGAGCAACGACTCGCAGTCCGGAGACAAACCGCTGCTGGTTAATGAGGAGAAGATCAAATACAGAATGCTGGGAGATCACGGCCAGTTTCCACAGTGACCAAATCAGGGAAGAACTGTGCGTGTGTGTGTGTGTGTGTGTGTGTGTGTGTGTGCGCGCGCATCCGTCTTAACATACTTGTTGAGTTTGAAACTTAACAAGTATTTCTACTGTGATTTGAGGAGGACGGGACGACTCTTACAGATGAGTGTGTGTGTGTGTGTGTGTGTGTGTGTGTGTGTGTGTGTGTGTGTGTGTCTGTGTGAGGCTGTGCGAGGACACACACACACACCGTCGGACTCTGGCAGGCGTGACAGGCAGTAGTACTCTTTGTGTGTGATGAGGTTGGGGAGGCCGCGGAACAGGCTGCGACACAGTTTACACTCAAAGATGGTGTCCACCTCCCGCAGCAGCATGTGCTTCAGCTGGCTGGTGCCTGCAAGACAAAGACAAGGAGCCATTACCTTTATTGATCTCTCTCACACACACACACACACACACACACGCAGTACACACGCAGTACACAGGGAGTCTGTAAAAATGGTCCTTGACCCATTTCTGTCCCAGGCTCTTTGTAGAGTTGTTGGGCCACCGTCTCTGCAGCAGTTTCAACTACACAACAATGAGGTGACACCACATTTAATGTATCAATCAATCAGTCAGTCACGATGCTTCCTCAACACTCGCATTCTAAGCTTTTTAGAGCAGCAGAGGCCATTCCTGCTTATTCTCCTTCAGTCTTGTAGCTTTTTGGTCATTTCACTCTGTTCTACTTCACTTTCGTTATGTTGTCATCAAACACAGACACACAGAGAACTAAGAGGAGCCATCATTTGATTCTATACATCAGCTTGTGAAAGGATCGATTATGATAAAACTTCTAATTCTGCATCACTGCTGCGAACAGCTCTCTGATGTAGACGACTGCTGCTGCTGCTGCTGAAGCTGCTGGACAGGTTTCATTTAATCCTGCTCGTCCTCTCGGACGTCCACTGCCGTCCATGACAGTGTCTTGGTGGGAAACCAGCAAATACTGGTTTGTCAACTGTTTTTCAAACATTCTTTCAGAAGAAGAAAATGTGAGAGATGCAGGAGTTGCTGCTTTGAGGAACAGCTGAGCAAACCAACAACTCACACGCGCAACATGGAGGGACGGTGAGAGCGGGAAACTAAATCTGAGCTGAGGTGGAACCACACCAACACCAACCTGAGCGAAAACATTCAATGATCTGCTGAATTCCAGACTTGGAGGTCTGCAGGGGCTGCTGCAGCAGGGGGGGGTCCCCGGGCTCCACACAGTAACCTGGGGAGGCACACACACACACACACACACACACACACACACACACACACACACACACACACACACACACACCACATTTGATCAAAGTGACAATGTTATTACATCACAGCATGACAGAGTGCACACACACACACACACACACACACACACACACACACACACACACACACACACACACACACACACACACACACACACACACCTGCAGCATCCTTAAAGGCTACACACAATCAGAGTTAGAAAATGAAGTCTGGATGGGAATGATTGTCTGTGACCACATTACCACCTCCACACACACACACACACACACACACACACACACACACACAAAATGACAATGTAAAAGCAGGAAATCCTGCTTTTCTTTCTATGAGGGGGTCGAAGTGAGCAAGGGGACTTTGGTTGAAGACTCAATGGGACAGACAGTGAGAGACGGAGACAGAGACAGAGACAGAGACAGAGACAGAGTCGGGCTGACGATGACCCAGAGCAGGACTGGATGTCATGATGTGATGTGTGGAGGCGGCGGCTCTGAGGTCTTCAGCAGTGAGATGTTTGGAGGTGTTTTGCTGCGTTTGTTGGTTCGAACAAAGACCGTTCATCTCACTTACTGACCTTGGTGAAAAACTATGAAAGCCGGCCACCTTCCCTCTACCTGCTTCTATTTCATTAAAGTGATGTTTAAGCCAAAAGCATGTTTTCATGGCGATGCGGACGGAGGGAAACAAACACTCGCAGCAGGAAACAAAGTCCTCTGCGACAGACCCTGCAATCACTCTCAGCGCTCAGAGTCTCCTTTCCCACATTACGCTGATGTGAGAGCAGACAATCACTTCTGCCGCAGCACAAACAGCTTTTACTAACGGCAGCGACGCAACAAAAAGCTGCAAATAAAACAATGTCAGCGTCTCCAGCTGTGACAAATGTTTGTTTGGTTACAAGACGCAAAACAGGCACTTCAATTAGAGACCAGAGACGACAATTACAGACGGAGACGTGACGCGGACACGCAGTTTGTTTGGGAAACTTCTTTTTGTCTGTTTAAGTAGAACTTTGAAGGTGCACACTCATGTGAAATAAAGGTAGTGCAGACTGAGGAGAGGGTGAAGACACACACACACACACACACACACACACACACACACACAGACAGAGCGAGAGAGCGGCTGTGTTTCCTGGTCCCCATCCCCCCACACGCTGCCCAGTAATCCCAGTGGGGAGGCCAGCAGCCCTCTGACCTCCACACCTCCTCTGGCAACAAGGTCAGCAACCGGCCAATCAGAAACCTCCCTTTGTAAACACCCTCTTTTTACAAACTGTGGCACAAATCTTTTCAGCTGAGGGAGGGAGAGGAGACACGAAGGAGATGAAAGTGTGTGTTCCTCTGGAGGAACGCCAGTGTGAAGCAGCAAACGGCCGTTAGCAGTGAAGAGAGAAACACAAACCATGTCTGCATGTTTGTGCAAATGTTTCTCCGTTTCCTTTTTACAGACGGCTGACGGCCTCCTCACGAAGACCTCAGAGCCTAAAGGTGTGTGTGTGTGTGTGTGTGTGTGAGAGAGAGTGTGTGTGCTGACCGACCCACCTGTGCTGTGGCTGTCAGCCTGCTCGTCTGTCTGGCAGCTCTGGTCCCGGGTCTGGGTCTGGGTCTGGTCCCGGGTCTGGGTCTGGGTCTGGGTCTGGTCCGGGGTCTGGTCCCGGGTCTGGTCCGGGGTCTGGTCCCGGTCCTGGGTCTGGGTGGGGGGGCTGCGGTGGTTCTGGGGCTCGGGCAGCAGAGGGGGGATGGGCTTCCACAGCTGCCTGGCCTGGGCCTGCAGCTGGCTGTCCTCCCTCTCCAAGACCTCGGCTTCGTTCTGCGCGTCCTGCGGCTCCTCGCTGGAGGCGGGCGGCGGCTGGCGTTGGTCCTGTGGGGGGGGCTTCTCCTCCGGCGGGGCGGGAGGCCGGGCGGGGGGCCGAGCGGGGGGCCGGCCGTCGGGCTGCGCCGAGCCTTCCTCCATCTCGGTGGGACCGCTGCTCTGTGGTGCATGACAAGAAAGTAAGATGTCAGCTGAAGTGAAAAGGAGACGCATTTCATGAAACGGTTAAAAGGAGTTGAGTCGTCAAAGTCCAACGTGAACAACACGACGTCCTCAGGTGAAGCTCAGTGACACGAGAACTTTAGAAGATCTCAAACTACAACAACTCAGAGAAGAACCTCAACAACAAGCATCGGCGATCAGCTCAGTTAACCTCGTCCTGGATACAGAGAGAGGACACGGACACAGAGTGTGTGTGCACGCACGTGTGTACATGCAGAGATTTTGCAGGGGGACATTAACCTTGTCACATGTGCACACACACGCACGCACACACACACACACACACAGACACACACACACACGCAGAAGGTAAGTGACTCCCAATGAGGCCTGACCGCACACACGATTGTGCTCGTGTGTTTTGACCACAGCCGCTTCCCCTCGACTCACCCGTCTTCCTCCACTTCCACCCACCCATTTATCCTCATTTTCTGTGTGTACGAGTGTGCGTGTGTGTGTATGCATGTGTGTGTGTCTCCCACTTCCCCAGCATGTCCTCGCTGCCCTTCAGAGGGTATAAATGACTCCAGCATTCAGGCCCCTCACAGCCGGCCCCCTCAGGACGAGTGGAAACGTGGCTGCTGCGTCACTGACACTTTGCATCCTCATCAAACCAACATCAAAGTGGCGCCTCCTTTCTTCTGGAGATGAACCACAACAGCCTTAAAACTGGGTTTTCTCCAAACCAAAGAGAGGAAAGGGTTCCCAGTGACTTTTGAACGCGTCATTAACAGTGTGGACTTGTGGTGACCTCGGCCTGTGAGGACGTGACAGATCTCAGCGCTCACAAACCACTTCATCAAAGCCATATTCAGGATCAGCTCTCATCGAGTGTTGAAAGGTGAGAGGAAGCGGGAGGAAGAGAGGCTCTGAAGAGTTAGAATGAGGATCTGCTTTGTGTTCCGTCCGCTCCTGGTCTACAGGGTGAAGATGAACCTCACTGCTTCAGAATGTGACTCCGAAAGAGTCTCCACTGCTTCCATAACTCTTCACTCTCTGACCTCAGATCTTCTGCTGCTTTGTTGTGCTCATTTCTGGTGATTTTACCCTGGATGGAGGGCTGCTCTTGTCCAGGACGTGTTTTGTCTGACTTTATCGGCAGTTGTGCAGAACAAGGACGAGAAGGTGCTGAAGTGACCAAAGCACCACTCCAGTGTGTGGAGACACCAGCAGGACGCTGCGGGTCGGAGCTGCTCCCCCTCACACTCTGACAGCGCAGCCGCAGCCAGCGCTCACAAACTCCCGCTGACAGCTGATCATCACCACTCACGGCCCGACAGCAGCCATCGCCGAGGCCGAGGTGGAATCACGATGTTCTTCTCCTCGGCTTTCGACACCATGATGCAAGTGGCGTTTGTGTGCGTTTTTATACCTGTTAGCTCCCTGTTTTATGTAGTTTACTACGTCTTATATTGTAGTTTATTTTATATTCTTTCGTGCAGCTCTTTGGTCCTTTGAGCTTTATAAATCAAACTGTATGACACTAGATCATGTTAAATGAATTATTCAAACTTTCACACACTGCCGTACATGGTTAGTGCATAATCAAGTGAACAACAAATACTTATACAGACAAAACATGCAGTAAGTGTGCGTCGTACACGACTGTAGGAATGTTCAGTTCCGTGTCACAAGGAAACGGAGTGTGTTAAAGTTTGAGGCGGACAAAGAGGGGAGACGCTCCGAGTCCAGTAATCCAGAGTGTGAGTGTGAGTGTGATGGGTGGGGGGGGGCACAGGCGGAGGTGGGGGGGGGCACAGGCGGAGGTGGGGGGGTGCGACGGCTCCACTACCTCTCTGCGTTGACAGTGGGAGCTTTTCCTCCCACTGGACTTCTGGGACTTCACCATGCTGCCAAGACTGGGCTGCACACAGCTGAGACCTGCAACAACACACCAGCAGAGCCCACCGCATCAACACACACAGGTCTTACACACAATGCACATCTCAGGGTGAAAACAAACCTGATTATTGATTATACGTTCATTGAAACTATTACTCATTAACACTTTGTGCTACTGAATGTGCTGATCTTGTGGAGGGTCTGCGTATGTTACCACATGCTGGAGATGAAAGCTCTCTTTCCCCCCTAAAACTCCACGTGGGATGGGCCGCTCTGTGACGCGGCACGGAAATAAATCAATCAAATCAGTTGAGAATCCACAGCAGGATTCTCTCTCACACACACACACACACACACACACTCGCCCCACGCTTTGCTCGGGGCCGCTCGTGCTTGTTTGCTGCCGGTGGATGCTCATTTCAGAAACATGGATCCCAACTCTTAAATAATAATGAGTGCAGCTTTAGTCCACATAAATATGCACCCGCGCACACACACACACAAACACACACACAATGCTGCATCACTGTGATGATTAACTTGCATTCTATGAAGCAGTGTGTGTTTGCAGTGAATATTTGGAGCCGTTTGTTTTCATTATTCCATCTTCCTTTATGGCCAATAAACTCCTGAAACAGACTCAGTCTCGATATGAAAGCAATCAATGAGCCTCTCAATTATTACGCAGCTCTAAATCACTATTGATAAAAGCCTCAGCAAAAATAACTTTGCAGTGGGAGTGTGTGTTGCTGCCCTCTGGTGGTCAACACGAGCCCGAGCTCACGCCCACTCTCCCATGCTGGAACATGGTTTATATGAGCTGTGGAGCGCTGAGAGACACTCACGTTTCCTGGTTTCCACCATCACAGTGCGAGCAGGCTGACATGTCGCCCAAACGACACACACACACACACACCACCTTTAAAAATTCAGAGGACAGCGACAGTGCTGCCTCCACAGCTGCACATTCATCACAGATACTTTCGTGGCAGAGAGTTCGGCAGAAATCCCCTCTCACTGGGAAAGAAGTCAGTTATCCGGTCATTTTGAATGTTAAATCACAAAAGTATTATACAAACAATACATTGTTGGGTTTCTGAGAAAGGTTTTTACATCTTGGGGAAACTGCGAATCGCTGCGGCCACGATGCAAACCTTCCTGCATCCTCAGTGAGGGAGGGAGGGAGAGGCGGCGATGACATGGAGTTCTGGCACTCGCCAGCAGAGGGAGACAAAGCTGAATTATCCTTGTTTTCTTTGACAAAGTTTTGTAGTCCAGTGATGTCTCCTAACATTTCCACAACTCACACGGCCTGTCGGAGGAGCAGAGGTGGGATTCATCTGCACTCATCAACAGAGGAGCATCTGATCATCAGAGCAGATGGAATACGATGATTTTGTGTCACTATAACAAAAAAAGAACATGATCAATCAGCTTGTTAACTTCTTCAACTAGACGACAGAATGTGAGAGGAGATGATGGTTTTGAAGGTAACGTGTCCGTCATGTCACTCTGCACAGGCAGCACTCTGTCATCTCAAAAACAGGCAGGTTTTGGATTGGTCCCTCAGAGTCAGACGACCTGCAGGAGTGATGGAGTGTTTGTCGTGACCTCCGGGCCTCTCGCTTCACATCAACCTGTGAGCGTCGCACGCGTTTGTGAAAGCACTAAGAACTTTCCAGAGTGAGACACGCTCAGCCGGCCGCGTCACCATCACGACACGATGAAAGGAATCCCTGAGTGGGCCGAGGCTACGCGCCGCCGAGACGACACATCATCGTCCTCATCTCATCTCATCTCGCCAGCAAACACTCGGGTGGCAGCAGGGCGGCGAGCCGCGCAGAGCGAGTAGAACCCTCAGATTTGTCATCAAATGATCAAACCTTAGACCGCAACAAAAAGCTAAAGTTACACAACAACAGCCGCAGTCAAGTCCAGTCCGAGCTTCTGCTGTCAGCCTGGATGAGGAAGTCAGGAGGAAGTGTGTGAGAACATGACAGCAGAAGCTCCTGGCAGCAAAGGAGCTGCTGCTCAACCGCAACAGGAGGGAGGACGACAGAGCGGGAGCGGGACCGGGCGGGACCCTCAGCAGAGTCCAAACAGGGTTCAGCAGGAACTGATGCTTCTACAAGAGGACACGCACGCACGCACACTAACGCAATGACATGTATATACATATATATATATATACATACACATATACATATATATATATGTACTGCTGCGGCAAGTTGCCGCCGGCAGCTGACCAGGGATCCATCATCTGTCGTCACCTCAGGAGTCATTTTCACTTTCACGCGATTGGCTGGATGGTTGAAGTGAAGTGAAGGATGCGAGTGTGACGGAGTTGTAGTTGGAAAACCGTCAGCTGCTCATACCTAGAAAGGTCAATCAAAGCTGGTTTGGGACCACCACAGCGGTGCGGACCACCACAGCGGTGCGTCCCAGTCAGGCCGCTCTGTTTAAAGTCCCCTTCAGGTCTTTAGTGTCAGTAGTTGATGCATTTATCCACCATCTGCCAACAACAGGCTCACCTCCCTCCAGCCTCTCCAGCCGTGGGCAGTCTTCTCTCTCACACACACACACACACACACACACACACACACACACACACACACACACACACACACACACACACACACACACACACACACACACACACACACACACACACACACACACACACACACACACAGAGCTGCATCACTGTTTCGGGTGCTGTCAGCCGTCAGCTGATGCACGGCGCCTCCTGATGTTGAGCTAAACACTGAGTTCAGGAGGCAGCTCCAGGTGCCACCAGTGCTCCAGCTGGAGGAGCTTCAGGGCTGCTGCTCATCATCCTTCAACATTTGCTGAGATGTTGGAACAATGAGGAGGCAATGTGATTAAAAAAAAAGTAAGATGTGCTCATTGAGAGTGAAGATTAAAGCATTCTGAACCTTTCCGGTTCTATTTATATCAGGGAGATTAACACTGGCCATTAAGCAGATAGAGTGAGGAACAGGAGCCGAGTCGGCCTCGTCCACCGACGTGTGAAGCTCAAGTCAAGCTGCCGTCACATCAGCTGAGTCCAGCGTTTGAAAAGTTGTTTGGGATGAAACTTTCCCTCTTGTCAGATGCACAGTTTGGTTGTGACACTGTGTGTGTGTGTGTGTGTGTGTGTGTGGAGGAGGGTGTGTCCCAGGCCTCCACCTCACACACACACTCCCATCCTGAGCTCAGAGAGATGCACACGCACGGGTCGTTTAGACAAAAGACTGCCTCCTCAAATAGATGACAAAGTGGAGAATCAATGCGTGTGTGCATCAGGGAACATCTCCAGCTTTTCCAGAGATGAACGATGTGTGACATGGAAAAAAACCTGTTCGAGATGCAACACAAAGACTCTTCTGCCTTCATTTGCATCTACAGAGACAGATTTATTTGCTAATCAGCCAGGTTTGTTTTGGGATTCGGAGCCTCGTTAGAAGAACGCCACGGCTCCGCGAACGCAGCAGATCTAAACAACGGAGCTGAAGCAGCTGGTTGTGAAGTCTGACGGTCCAACCTGAACCTTCTGAGCATCAATGAACCACCTCCTCCAACGCTGCCAACCACACGTCAAATTATACACCAAATGACAAACAAAGGGATTCCCCCGTTTCTATGGCAACAGACACATGTTTATGAAGAGGGGACCTGTGAGAGTGAAGGTGTCCTGGGAGCCCCAAACCAACCAATCACTTCCTGCCACTCACATCTCCTGTCTGGACTCACTTCTTCTCCCGACTTCGACTCGGTGTTCTAAGAGATTAACGCACTAACGATGCCGTCTAGATTGGCGCATTTTGATGAAGACCTCTTTTATTGGCTGATCTTCACAAGCCTCAGAGATGACATCAAAGCATCAATAATTATATTCATCAAGTATATCATCCAATAATCATATGAAGGATCCAAACCTGAGCGAGGAGGGGCAGCATGTGACGCCTGCAGCAGAGGAAATCAACGTCAACCCGCGTGACCGAGGAGCTGCAGCGCCACTTTCCTCCGCACAAGACACCTGCTCATCTGTCGTAGGTTTCCTGACACCCTCGTCACCCTCATCAGCAGCCAGAGGGAACGACTGACAGTCTGAAGATACACTCAGTCCTGCAAACTGCACAATATTTCAACAATCCATGTGGCTTCACTTCACTTCAAAGAAGAACACGTTTATGACCAAACAAGTGGAAGCACCAACTTCAGGAAAAGTTCCAGAGAGAATATTTACATCAGCCAGCGACGAGTGAGTCAAAGCGCTCGCCGTCTTTGCAAGACAAATGTTTCACTTGGTCTTTCAGAGCAGATGGAGGAGTGACAGCCACCAGAGGAGCACAACACCTCTGTGTGTGTGTGTGTGTGTGTGTGTGTGTGTGTGTGTGTGTGTGTGTATGTGCCGCATGGTCCTATTGACTCTGAAAGCCGTCAGCAGTGCCTTCTCAAAGCTGTTTTCCGCTGTCTGAGTGGAGCAGGGAGGCGGCCTGACAGGACTTCCTGCTAATGGAGGAACTCCACACTCCAGCAGCATCACCATCAGCTGACCTCCCTGGAAACACACTCACACTGACATCCAGGGAGCCATCGACATCTTACACCACAGAGGGGCAGAGTTCAAGCACCGTGAGCTCAGACCATGCTGGCGGAGCTCAGCTGCCACTGTTGGCTCAAAGGTAATCAGAACAGAGAAGAAACCTGCCGTGGAATGTTTTTGTGGAACTGTGACGGGACTCGCTGCCATCATCATGAGAGGAACACGCTGCTTCCCTCCCTCCAGAAATGTACCTTCCAATAAAAGCGGGTGAGTGACCCAGGAGAGCCACACTGCGCACGCTTTTAAAAGGCAACTAATCCCACCAGCGGGACTCCGATGTCCTCTGTGGCAAATAAAATATATAAATAAGTGGTAAGAAGCCAACAAACAGACACGTGGTCTCACCCAGAAACACATGCTCGCTCCCGAGGTGAGACGCAGCTTGTCAGACAGTACTAATCACACAGCTTACACATCTACGCCAACCAACCAATCGATCGCAGCAGATGACGCGGCCGCAGCTGATGGCGGGCGGCCCCACGCCGCGCACGCGTGACGCCCTGGGTTTGTCACAACAGCCGAACTACTGCAGATATGAGAGTCAATCCACGTTCTACAGGACGGCGCCCTGTGGACTCCATCCACAGAGCCGGCGCGTTAAAGTGAGGCCGCGGCACGGGCCGGAGGGGAGGCGGACCCCGACTTCAACACATACAGCCGAGGGAGATGCAGAGCGGATGTTTTCAGGCCAGGTGTGGACGTGCAGCATCTGATCTCAGCAATCGGCTCGCTCAAATCGCATTCAAATGCACAAGCAAAGTCAGAGGCCGAGCAGCATCTGCTGGTGTCAACAAAAATAAAGGCCAGAGTCAATCAGCCGGCAGAGGGACGACGGCCCCGACCCGGCTGCTGAGGAGGCTTCTCTCCCCCGAGGACAGGAGGCAGGTCTGAGCCGCTCAGGGCCGGAGACGCCGCCTTCGCCTCCACCAGACACGGCCGGCCAGCGGAGGGGGTCGGACGGGGGTCGCCTCCCGACTGGTGTGGACCCCCGACAGGTGTGGACCTCCACAGCCCCGTCGTCACTGACATCCTTACATCAGTGCCCATGTTGGCCGTGTTGCCGCCCGCAGACCCTCGCGCCGCCCGAGGAGCCTCCTGACGGCCTCTGACGGCCCAGCCTGCGTTGGGCTTCCTGGCGGCTCGCCTGATTGGCCGGTTGGTGGGTCTGTTGACCACCTGGCATTGCTCGCTGCCTTCGAGGAGCTGACTCAGAGGCTGCATCATTAAAGCCACTGAATCACACGGTGACATCATCAAACCGGCGCAGTCAACAGCCACTCTGGTAAAAGTCAACGACACCTGAGAGGCTCCGTCGCCGCCACAGACGCTAACGGCAGCGTTTCTCTGCTGCGAATTTCTGTTCACTTCAAAATAAGTTGTTGCACTCTTTGAATTTCTTGGTTTTTTAATCCACTTTGTCATCTGAAGGCCTGAAGTCCCAGTTAGCCACCAGACTGCTCCACAAAGTCGCTCTGGCCTCTCGCCTCGCTGACCTCGCTGACCTCCGTGACCTCCGCGGAGCAGAACATTCCCCGCGTGAACTCCAGAGAACCCAACAGTTCAGCGATCACACGCTCAGATCAGACTCACGGCCAGCGCGGCCTGGAGCTCCGCACACGTCTCTGATGCCACCTGCTTTTCAAATGTTTCTCCTCTTCACTATAACACTGGAACAAATAGTCTCCAAACTGTAGACACAGGAGGAGAATCAGCCTTCCAGGAGACGTTTGGGGGTTCATTTTCTTTCTTCTTCTTTTTATTGGAACTTCTTCCTGCTGCAGGATGTCAGAAAAACACGCGGTGAACATGATGCTCCAGTCCACGTCTGGTCGCATCACCTTCAACTCAGGTCGTAAAAAGTATCTCCAGGTAAGACGAGAAGGTCATGTGCACACATACTAGTTTTAAAGTCCACCCACTCAATATGGGAACAACACTTTCCAACGTGTCTCCAACCAAGTTCCTCTTAAAGACACAAACATCCATGAGAAGCTTCCACCTGATAAACCACGTCTCCATCCTGCTGAGGCGCCAGCGTGACGTCACTGACACACATAAACAACATCTAGTCTCCACGTCATGATTCAATCTTCACTTCAAGTCTGCGTGGAGTCACTGACAGCTCTGCTTCCTCTCTCCTCTCCTCTCCTCTCCTCTCCCTCCTCTCCTCTCCTCCTCTCCCTCCTCTCCTCTCCTCCTCTCCCTCCTCTTCCTCTGTGGAGGAAACCACGCGCGGTGCCCAAAAGCGCAACAAAAAGCCGTCCTCTCCTCCGCCGCCGGCTCGTCTCCACAGCAGACACGCGTGGCGCGCCGCGCCGTGGATGGAGCGGAGCATCGGCGTGTTTCCGTCCACGGCTCCGAGCGTAAATCCACGGCTGTTCGTGAAGCCTTGCCGTCGATCTGGCGGCGGCACAACAGCCACATGCACCGAGCACCGTGAGGGGGGGACCGGGGGACCGGGGGACCGTGAGGGGGGGGCCGGGGGACCGGGGGACCGTGAGGGGGGGGCCGGGGGACCGGGGGACCGTGAGGGGGGGACCGGGGGACCGGGGGACCGTGAGGGGGGGACCGGGGGAGCCGCGGCGGCCCCGCAGAGCCCGCGGACACGCTGCCTCCACTCACGCATCCCGCGGCGGCGAACGAGCTTCCGCGTTCGGACCGTTTCCTCAGCCGGTGCACCGGAGAGCGGAGGCGCACGGTGATGGTCACCGCCCGGCTCGGTGGCGATTGGTCCCCTTCAGCTGGGGCAGCGTCAGCACACACACACACACACACACACACACACACACACACACACAGTCTCCATTTGCAAATCCATCCCCCCCCGCGGGCGTGCGAGGCCGCGGGCTGTGACGCCGGTGGCACCGGGTGATTTGCACATGAATATCTTCCTAATTCCGACCCGGTTCACCGGATCCCGGTCCGGTGTCGGCGGGAGGAGATGAGGGCGGATGAGCAGCTCGCGGCGCGGGGATGCGGTTGCATAAGTCAGGAAACTTCATCACAATGTGCGCGGAGCGGCGGTGTGCGCCGCGGCGCAGCGGCTCCGGTCCACGGGATCCACACGGATCGTGTCGGAACCGTCGGAACACGATCGGTGCCTCGACTCTTGGCCACACTAGGAACCGCGCCGCGCGTCCACGCACCGCGCAGCGCCGAGTGGCCTCGCGGAGGAAGAGGAGGAGGAGGAGGAGGAGGACGCGCGGCGCGGCGCGGTGCGTGGAGCGGGACGGTGCCGGAGCGGCACCGGGGAGCGCGTCCACAGGCCCCGGAGGCCCGGTGCGCCGCGCCGGCACCGAGCCGGCACCGCGCAGCCGCTTTATCCGACAGTCCCAACTATTGACAGAAGGTTGGCCAACACACACACACACACACACACACAGAGATCGCGGCGAAATGGTGGCGGCGGTTACAGCAGCTGCAGCCGAGCGCTGCGCAACGCGGCAGCGACATGGTTGCGCAGCGCCGGAGCTCCGGCGCTCCGGAGCCCCGGTCGGTCGGTCGGTTGGTCGGTCGGTCGGTCCGGTGCAGAGTCCTCGCTGCCCCGCGGAGCTGCTGAGATGTTCTCCTCCCGTCGGGGCTCGGAGGGCTGCGCAGCAGCAGCAGCAGCCGCCGCCGCCGCCGCCGCGGCTCTCATGGCACGATCCGCATCGCCCCCACGATCCGCCGGAGCCTCCCGTCACACGCCGACCGTGTCCGCAGGAAAACGGCAGCATTCGGGGCGACAAAGGGGCGTCTGAGCGCGACCCGGGGGGCGGCGGGGGGGGGACGCAGCCCCCGCGCCGTGGAGGAGGAAGAGGCCCCTCGTAACGACCGCAGCGTGGCGGCGGAGTGCGGCGTAAAAAGCCGCTCCGCCGAGTAAAAGACACACAAAGACAAGGTGAAGCCCCGGCACCGAGCCCCCCCCCCGGCACCGAGCCCCCCCCGGCCCGGCCGGAGCCCCCCGCCCCGAGGGGCCGAGGAGCGCCGGCACATCGATGTGAAGCGCTGCGTGGTGCGG
>CAESWR010000242.1:641281-658484 GCA_903171835.1 Mullus surmuletus | reverse complement strand
GAATTTGAGCATTATTCTAATGTGTAAAGGGTGTTTTCATGGCCACACACAGCCGGGTTATTGCTGATATTCAGCTTAGAAAAGGCTGATTGACTGCATGGAAACATAGCCAGTGTCAAACCTGAAGGCCACAACATGCAACGCTGCAGCTTTTGACGGAGATGCACGTCACCTTTAGTAAAATTTTTTAAACGTCCTGAAAATAAGATTTCAAGTGTGACTCTATTTCCATCGTTAGTAACCATCACTCCAAATTTCAATAACTGCAAAAATAAACGCGTCACCATAAACTGCACTGTGGAATTTTCCAGATTTCCCTTTGATTTTCTAATCTCTGAGCTGCTGATTGTCGTGGATGTGGCTCTCGTCTCGACCCCGAGCATCAGGTCGCTGCATAAACTCTGCTGTCGCTGCTTCCTCCTCGGTGGGATTCAATCCTTGAGCTCAGAGGAGCACAGATGTGTCTCTGCTACACTGGGAGGATTTGTCTCTGGCTCAAAGGTTGATGTCAGATCCCTCCTCAGTAGCTTTGGGAGCCGCGACGTTTGCATCATCGGCCCGCCGGCGCTTCTCCAGCTTTTTCTGACGGGAAGCGGAGCCGCGACACACGCACACCTCTGGCAGCGCGGGAATCCCTCGGCAGTGTGAGCACGCACGCAGACGTGTGTGTGAGGGGCGGTGTGTGTGATGGGCAGTGTGTGTGTGAGGGGCCGTGTGTGTGTGAGGAGCGGTGTGTGTGAGGGGCGGTGTGTGTGTGAGGGGCCGTGTGTGTGTGAGGAGCGGTGTGTGTGAGGGGCGGTGTGTGTGTGAGGGGCCGTGTGTGTGTGAGGAGCGGTGAGTGTGAGGGGCCGTGTCTGTTCCTGCTGCTTTGTTGCTGTCTGGGCTCGTTCACCGTCGCAGAGTCACATCACACAGCAACAACAGCGACATTTCCTGAGCGGCGCGGCTACATCTGTTTGCATGCTGGATGTTTGTGTGTGTGTGTGTGTGTTTACGATGATTTATGGCGTTGTGCCTCCATAAGTGCTCACCACATCTGTGTGTGCATGAAGACTGCAACGTCTGCACAGTAAAAATCCCCCATAAGCATTCTCCCGACCACATTACACACTGCACATAAATAAACAGGAATCCAGTCGGGAGGTGTGTGTGAGCGCCGGGCCTCAGGTACACACACACACACACACACACACACACGCATCACACACACACACCAGCTGTTTGTGTTGGCGCCGACTCTGAGCACGTTTGTCTCAAAATAAATCTCAGCCGTCAAACGTTCTTCCTCTCACCTGCAACCACTTTAGTGACACCTCATCAAAACAAATCAGCTGTGTTGATTTGGATGAAGCGGAGGAGGAAGAGGAGGAGGAGGGGGGGAAGGAGGAGGAGGAGGAGGAGGAAGAAGAGGAAGAGGAGGAGGAGGAGGAGGAGGAGGAGGAGGAGGAGGAGGTGTCAACCAAGACATTACCTCCGACCGCAAAACATAAAATTAGCCTGAGTTTTAGCTGCAGCCAAAATGGCCGAAATCACACAGAACTTCAGAGGGACGACTTTGCTGAAGTCAATAAACCATCAGATGTTCACGATGCTGCGACCAACAGCAGCTGTGTTTGATCTGCTCAGAGGAAAAGCTTCAGTTTGAATCCACTCACTCAAAGATCAACTCAAAACAAACTTTGCTGAGTCGTGTGTGTGTGTGTGTGTGCGTGTGTGTGTGTGAGAGAGTCAGCAGGAAAAACTCCTCCTTCACCTGAAATGCTCCGCTCATGTGAAAAAGGCCTCCAGCTTCCAGCAGCACAGTTGGATTTGAGCAGCAAAGAGACGTTTTGATGAGTCTGGATCTGCTCGTCATCCGAGGAGGAGCTGCAGAGCTTTTCCACTGACGAGACGCGCTCCTCCAGATCCTCTCGTTTTTTAAAGATTTGGGTTGAAAACGTGTTGACGCTGACAAATCCATCTTCTGCGTGTCCCGACATCGCAGCGGTGATGTAGCGTTTGCAAAGGCTGCCTCGGCGTGGGACTCCGTCCGAAGACCCTGGAGAGGATCAGCTGACGGCGCGAGGGAAGCTCTGTTTCATGCATTAGGGCCCGCAAAGCTGTGTGTGTGTGTGTGTGTGTGTGTGTGTGTGTGTGTGTGTCTGAGGCAGAGATGGGAAATGCAGGAAGTGAGTGGAAAGGTTTGTGCAGCTCAGCAGTGAGATGTTCGTCTACATGGCGTCTCCATCGCCTCCATCTTCAAAAGGTCAAAGGTCGCGCACACCCACACAACATCTTGAAATCAGATGGAGACGCAGACAGACGGGTTGAAGCTCTCTGGATGTCGTCTGATTTGAGACGTGTGAGCAGACACCCGAGCGTCGCAGCTGAAGCTCATCCGTCCTCCTTCTTCTCTCCCTGCAGATCTGAACAACATCCCGTCCGACCTGCCGTCCGACATCGTGAAGATGGATCTGTCCAGCAACACCATCAACCATCTCAGGCCCAAGCAGTTCCTGCTGTCCAAAGACCTCAAGCTGCTCAACCTCAGCAGCAACAGCCTGCAGCACATCGACACAGGTGAGGAGCACAACACACACACACACACACACACACACACACACACACACTCAACTCAGCACAGACGTGGCCGATGCACTGCAGCATCGTCCTCTCATCCTGCGGAGCAGAGCTTTGGGGGCGGAGCTGGTTCGAAACACAAAACTCATTGGCAGGGCGCCGCCGGCTTCACTGTTTCAAAGAAAGAATCTCTGCATACTCACTTAAAAACAACAGGCGCAATATGATTCATCTGTCAAAGTGTGTCGGCGTGGAGGACAAACAGCAGATGATGGTGGTTTCTCCTGCTGCGCAAACTCCCAAAGGAGCCGCAGAGGATCGTTCAGACAATCGCTCCAGATTTGAGGGTCAATTAAGTGCGATTCCCTCTGACTAATATGAGTCTTTGGAAGTTGTCACGATTCCACCCATCTGGATTTTCCCCCCAAATATGTTTCGGTTCTCCTCAATCCACCGTGTGTGGCTGCTGCCCGAGGAGGCGGAGCCACCGAGCCGCCGAGCCGCAGCACTCGCACTTATGCAACACACATATCTGCCCTTATGGTGACTAACGGCTGTGAAATGCAGTTTGTTTGTTGTGGAGACGTGCAGCCAAGAGGAGTGTGTGTGTGTGTGTGTGTGTGTGTGTGTGTGTCTGTGGGGGGTGGGAGGGTTAACAGCCCTAATTTATCGCCTCGGTTGTCGGTTGTGTCTGCTTCTTTGTTAGTTCAGCAGATGTCTCTCTCTCTGCATCATAGCTGGAAAGATGAAGAAACATGGCTATGAATGTGTGTGTGTGTGTGTGTGTGTTTGCAACTTTGGCGGCTTCATCTTCTAGTTGTGCAACACACAAGGGAAACTGAACTGAGAAGTCTCCAGACATCCCATAATTTCTTCAAAAATGCAAGAAATGATGAAGGAGGGTCGGCCCCTCAGGCAGCCAGATAAGACGGGCGGGCATCGCTCATCCCTCCCTCATCCCTCCATCGCTCCCTCCACCTCCTCTCATTTAGCTCCCTCCTCCTCCTCCTCCTCCTCTTCCTCCTCCTCCTCCTCCTCCCCTTCCTCCTCCTCCTCCCCTTCCTCCTCCTCCTCCTCCTCCCTTCCGCTGTGTCAGGATCAAAGCAGCCCTCAAGGCCAGTGGACAGCATGAAACATTCTTGGCTGTCCCCCCCCCCCACACACACACACACGTCCCTAACAAAGCCTGCTGCCTATTAGTCGGTTTTCACCTTTGCTCAGATTAGAGTCGATTGATGTGAAGACTGTAGAGGCTGATGGAGGCGGATCTTCAGAGTCACCTGAGCTAATCCTCTCTGAGGTTCTCGTCTGTCACCTGAGCTGCTCCTCTCTGAGGTTCTCGTCTGTCACCTGAGCTGCTCCTCTCTGAGGTTCTCGTCTGTCACCTGAGCTGCTCTCTGCACCTGCAGCTCCGTCACAGTCTGAACAAGAATGAGTCACTGCCGGCCTACTGAGGACTTTGCAGCTGCAGCTTTGACCATTTTATCTCTTCATGTGAAAGATGAACGGCTCCTTTGTGTGTTTTTATGACAGTTTCTGGAAAATGAAAACCCTGACAGTCAGTACTCAGGGTTTATGAATACAACCTCTGCTTCTCTTGCTCCTCCAGCTGCGTTCGCAGGCCTGCTGTACCTCCGTGAGCTGGACCTGTCCAACAACAGCCTGCGTCACTTCCAGTACGGCGTCCTGGAGGACCTCTACTTCCTGCGGAAGCTCTCGCTGGACAACAACCCCTGGCTGTGCGACTACAACATCCACTACCTGATCTACTGGCTCAAGCACCACCCCAGCGTCTCCTACAGCGGCCTGACCTGCGCCGAGCCGCCCGAGTTCAGGGGCTGGCGCGTGGACGAATACGTCAAGACCTACAACGGCGAGTGTCCCAAGGATAAACAGACAGGCGGGACGGACACGGGGCAGGGAGGACACGGGGGGACGGACAACGAGGCGCAGGAGGTGGTCGGCGAGGCCGGGGAGGGGCAGGGCGAGCGTCTGCCGCGGCCAATCAAAGAGAAGAAGCCAAAGAGGTTTGAGATTATCAGGCTGAGTTAAGATGGCAGGGAGACACGGAGGTGTGAGAGGATCGAGGGCGGGAAACCTCCGGAGGGCCGAAGGCGAGCGGTGACGACTGAGAGTACAACATGAGGCTTAGGAGGCCTCGTTTGGGGGTTTTTAGCTTTAAAGCGTTTCAGGAGATGCCTTGTTAGCTTCTATCTTATCTTTCTGCAGAACTTTCCCACAGCAGTCTGTGTCAGAGGCGAGACCGCCCCCCGCTGCTCAGGCAGGTGAACTGCAGGTGCTTCTGTCTCCTGATACTGACGTCAGGAGGTACTTTTCTCCCCAAGCCCCTAAAGAGTAGCTTTCACCTTTTGTATTAATTAATGTATGATTGATTTTCAACCTGATTTCTGGAAATAAAACTGGGTTTATTTTTTCTGGGTTTATTTTTCTTTGTTTTTGTTTTCATGAGTTGGGGGGGGGGGGGGGGNGGTTAATGGTTAATCACTCATCAACTCGTGCATAACTTCACATCAAACCTTCCTGAATGCCTTCACAACACAACACTGTTCTTCATGCTGAGTGTCCCAGCAGCAGTGTGTGCGGTGTTGGCGCCACCTGGTGGACTGGAGCGCACGGCACGAGGCCGCGTTCTGTTTATGAAACCTGAGAATCTGTTCATCCAACGAGTCTCTCCCTCGAGGTCGAAGCAGTGAAACACAAACCAAAGCACTTTGAAACTCAAATAAAGGAAGTCAGAAGGATAAAAATACACTTGTGGGCTGAGACTCGTCATTTATTGCTCGGAAGTTGAAGCAGAAAACTCATTTTAAATCGATGGCGGCCCTGCACCACATCGGCGGTGAGGAGGTTCTAAGCTCGGCAGCAGGTTGGTGAATGAAACCCGGCACTGCATCTTCATTCCTCCTCACACTCATTCAAAGACGACACCAGACATCAGTGTTCACAGTCACTCGAGGTCACATCGAGGTCACACGCAAGGTCACACTCAAGTGAAATACTTTGCGTCTGACGAGCTGCAGAGCAGAAACATCAACGTCCGTTCCCTGCATCAGCTTGAGGGTTTCACACTGAAAACAAAAAGGAAGGAGTGAACAGCTGATCTGAGGCTTTTACTGCATCTGACGCCAACACACACACACGCAGCGACGCTCACTGCCGAGACTCTGTGCAGCTTCATGTTCCTTCATCTCCTCCTCCTCCTCATCCAGAGTTCCTCCTCAGCAGCACTGCTTCTTCTCTGCAGTCGTGGTCGTTGCGCTGTTGAGCGTCCGTGAATTCGCCCGCAGTAGAATCCTGGGCACGCTGCTGCCGTCCGGCTCCCCCTGCTGGACGTGAAGGCCGTTGCGGGTCAGCAGCTCCCTGGCCATCATGATGAAGGCTTCCTCCACGTTCTGGCTCTCCTGCAGACGCCAAGTTCAAACCTGCTTCATCTGCTCCATCATGCATGTGTGTGGATTTAGTGTGTGTGTGTGTGTGTGTGTGTGTGTGTGGGCAGCTGCTACCTTTGCAGATGTTTCTAGAGCTGCGAGGACGCCCTTCTCTCTGGCCAGACTGCAGGCCTGTTCAAAGTCAACCTCGCGCTCGTCCTCCAGGTCACATTTGTTACCTGCAACCAACCAGAGAAGGGAACCGTGAGAACTTCACCATCGTGGTGGCAGAGAAATTCCTGATTTGAAATAATACATAGTTTAGACTGTATTATTATTTTATCTTTCATTTGAAGCTGTTGACACACACACACACACACACACACACACACACACACACACCAATAAGAACCAGCAACACGTTTGTGGCCCCGTACAGCTCCACTTCCTGGATCCAGCCAGTCACGGAGTCAAAGGTCGAGCGGCGCGTGATGTCATAGGTGATCATGGCGCCGTGAGCGCTGCGGTAGTAGCTCTGCGTGATTGTTCGGAACCGCTCCTGTCCCGCTGTGTCCCACACCTGCATCTGTTACACACACACACACACACACACACACACAGAGCAGCGCTTTGAGAGGCAGTAACTGTAAAGCAAATTACTTCAGGCGTGTGAGTGCACACACACACGCACACGCACACACACTAAATCCCCATTTAAGAATACAGAAGTCCCCAGGCATCTGACAGCACATGTTAGCATGGTAACTGCTGCCATAGCAACCAGTTCAGACTCATCATCTTAGCATGTTTGTTTCCAGCAGCAGTGTTGTGATCCAGTGTGTAGCGACCAGATTCAAAATGAGGTTCCATGTGAATAATAATGATAGTAACAATAATAATAATAATACTAATAATACTAATAATAGTCACAACAAATGTTATTTATATGTCACTTTTTGTGGCAAGACCTCAAGTGCTCGGAAAGGATCCAGAGCTCGTGGACATTAGAGGTGAAAATGTAAATGTTATGTTGACAAACAGCTGCTGTCTCTCCTGAGCTCGGCTCAGCTGAGGGTTCGGGTGAGAGACGAAGCCTGAGTCCTCAGGTCTCCTCGGCCCTCAGCCACTGAACCGCGGGATTGACTCATCCGGACAGTGAGACCTGCTGACAGAACACACACGTCGGAGGCAGGTGAGGAGCCGCCTGTACGCAGTCAGCGGAGGAAGCAGGAAGAGGAAGAATCATTTATAATCTGGGGAAGTTTGACGCTGCCCGTTAGTGACGACGACAAACCTGACACAAAAGGTCACAGCAGGTCGTTTGCCGAGGGCTTCGCCGTGAAGCACAGCCATGACCTCGCGTCGCCCACTGATGTCTCATTTCAGACACTTTTTCTGAGGTTATTTCTTTTGTCAAATCCCGCAAAACAGAAATAGAACTACTAAGATTCCAGCTGTTGAAAACATGTGAGTGAAACGTGACGTGGCTCCTCCCCCGACACAGAGCGAGAGAGCACAGTCTTTACAAAACACAGCGGAGGAACCTGAAGGACGAGTCCTGCGCTCTCTCAGCCGGTCCGACTTGTTTGGGACGAGGTCTTGGCGAACACTTCGGGCTGACGACACGCTGCTGTGGCGGCGCTCCAACTTACCAGAGGGCCGAAAGCCGAGCCGGGCCGGCCGTCGGCATGGCGACCATCAGGATCTCCTCTGCTTTCTTTCATCAATTGTGTTTTGAATCCACTATGACAAACTGACACACAGCTGTCGCCATCTATCCTCACACACACACGCGCACACACACACTGACCTTGACCTTCTTCCCCTCGATGTCCACGGTCCTCACGGTGAAATCCACTCCGATGGTGTTCTGCTGCCTCTCGGAGAAAACCCCCGACTTGAAGTTCTGCACCACGCAGGTTTTTCCCACGTTGGAGTCTCCGATCAGGATGATTTTGAAGAGGAAATCAAAAGAGTCGTCAAGTTCGGGCGCCGTGCTCTGCATGGTGCAGGTACAGCCGAGTGTGTGTGTGTGTGTGTGTGTGTGTGTGAGAGGAGTGAAGGCAATAATCTCTCCCTCAGATCGGCAGGAATGCTTGGCCTTTGAGATGCTGAGGCACCTGTGAGCTTGTGAGGAGAAACCAGACTGAAGGCTGTGTGTTCCAGTTTCCCACCAGCAGAACCAGTTCAAGACGTTTGGAGGAAAGAAGTTTTGTTTGTCGAGATGCAAAAATGCTGCTGCTCAAACAAGAGAAACGTCCAGAGCGTGTGAGCCAGTGGAGATGTGTCCGGTCCACCATGCAGGTCCCGTTGGGTGATGAGATGTTTGCTGCTGCGGCTCCTGGCGGCTCCTGGCGGCTCCTCGGGTGTGAGCCACCTTAAGGCCCACGGCTGCACACAGCAGGAACACACATGGCTGCTCGCCGGCTCAGATCTCAGAGGCACGACCTCCTCAGGAACCGGCCGAGTCACAGCTGATCAGATGGCCGTCCGTCCCCCTGCCGCTCGTCCACACACAGCTGCTCTCGCTCTCTTTGTCTTTCTTTTCCTTCCCTCATCAGGTCTTAGCCACTCACAGGCTCACGTGTCTGTGTGTGTGTGTGTGTGTGTGTGTGTGTGTGTGTGCGCGCGCCCCTGCAGCACCTGTGGAAACAATAGAATCCCGCCCTACCTGTTCTGAGTCAAGCAGCCCTGCCCCATTACAGCCAGGGCATTCTGGGAAATGCAGTCAGTGTGTCAGTCTGCGGCTCCACACGCAGAGAGAGATGGTGAATAAAGTCTGGAAACTAAAAATGAATCCTTGCTGAGCTTGTGATTCTTTTTTATTTATAAAAGTCTATTTTGCTTTTCTGCAGCATTGCTGTTGTGGCTGCTCGTAGAGTTTCCAAAATGTTCTTCCATAAGAAATAATTCACAAATAGCCAGAGCATGTGTGTGAAGACGGCATGATGATGGATATCTGAGGGCAGGATCGTGGATTTCTCCTCCTTTGTTGGAGGTTTGATGCAAATTTTCCAAACAGGCAGCATGTGTGAGAGACACCTTTCAGTTCCTCAGTAATACTGTATACTTTATTGATCCTGTGCAGGGAATCACGATCACATCAGCACACAGTGCGCAGGATCCTGGCATCAACCCTCAGATCTGCTCCGACGGTGCTCACCTTTAAAATCAGGCCATGAAGAATATACTGGACTCTCGTCTGCATCTGACCTGAATGATGATCAAAGTATTTGATAAAGACGAACCCTTTCAGAGCCCGGTTTGTGCCGCGATGCCACCATGACTACAACTGAAAAGTCGGTAAGGTGTGTTGAGTTATTCCGGCCTGAGAAAAGTCAGGGATCAGCAGCAACACTGACGTTATTTTGTGGCACTCTTGTCTTTTCTGTTAAACATGGAGAAACAGCGCCATCTGATGGAGATGAGTAAAAATGATGAAAAGCCCGGATTGACGCCCAGAAATAATCAAATGCTTGTATTACGGAATCATGTTAAAAACTGTCAAAAGGTGCAGTTTGAATGGTTTCAAATGTGCGTTTTTGACACCAATGACAAAGTAAAGAGAAAAACCCTGCAGTGTGTGATGCGGAGGAACGAGGACTCGGGTTTGACACAGTATCAGCCGGGGCTCCGGGGGGTTCGGGGGGTCCGGGAGGTCCGGGGGGTTCGGGGGTCCGGGAGGTCCGGGGGGTTCGGGGGGTCCGGGAGGTCCGGGGGCTCCGGGGGGTTCGGGAGGTCCGGGGGGTTCGTGCGGGGCGTTGCGGGCAACGCGTCGCTCCTCGCTCCTCCCCGCGCGTCGCTCCTCCCCGCGGCAGCCGAACGTCCCAGCGCACCTGAAGGCGTCACGGCCGCCGCTACATCACGGTGACGTCGTGTGCGGCGGACAGATGCTCTGACGCTGGAGGCTTGCATCCACCAAGCAAAGGTTCCCGGAGCGGAGCGGAGCGGCGAAGGGCGCAGCGGAGCAGCGGAGCAGCGCGGCAGCATGCAGCGGAACGCGGTGGTCGTGGTGGCGGACAAGACCAGCCTGAAGAGGCCCTTCATCTTCGCCTGCGCCGTCAACATGGTAGGTGGGGGGGGGAGGGGGGGGGCGCAGGCCCGGGGGACGCTCCGCAGCCCTGTGTGTGTGTGTGTGTGTGTGTGTGTGTGTTATCTCTAACCTTTCGTAAGCATGTCACACACGCACACAGGGAGGCGCTGAGGTGACGCGGCGCTCAGCATCACTGTGTGGATGTTTGCAGGCTGGTGATGAAGGGAGCAGCATGAAATGCGGATGAGAGCCTGATGGAGGGAGCAGCCTCACAGCTCACAGCTCCATGGAGGGAGCAGCTTCAGAGCTCCATGGAGGGAGCAGCTTCAGAGCTCCATGTCCGCCTCGGCTGCTCACACTGAGAGCTTCCTATTATTGATCTTATCGTGGTCACTTTCACCTCCAGGCTGGTCCAGATTGCTCTGAAGAACCAAACATCTCATGATATTGCAGGTTTTGGTTCTTTCAGAGAGGCTCCTCCTCCAGCTGCACAAATAAGGTCCACATTCATGTTCAACCAGTGAATATAAAACTTCACTTTGTCAGTTTGCCTTCAGGTCCACAGAGAGGCCACAGTTGTGTGTGATGTCAGGAGATGAGCTGATTGTGTTCTTCACCTCACCAACATCCACACTTTTCAAAGATCAAATCGCTTCCAAAGTCTTTGTTGTCCTGCAAAGAGTGGAAGGTTTTTCACAAAATCTGTTTCTGCTCATCTGTAAAAGGTCGTATTTTCAGTCCTGATAAACAAACTAGCTTTTGCTTTTTATTTTTTCACGTGAATCGAATCTTTTAGTTTTTCGTCAACAAGCAGCTGAAACATTTTTGGAACGACCTCAGTGTGCAAGAAACAAACAGCTGGAACATAATCCACGGCAGCATCTGCATGCCGCCAGAGTCTGAGTCTGTCCACTGACTGTGTGTGTGTGTGTGTGTGTGTTGCTGACAGATTCAGAGAGGTTTTGTGACGTCAGACATCAACATTCTGTTGTTGCTTCCCCGAAGTGCTGCTGTTGCTGCTGAGCTGTGCTGAGAATAGAACAGAGTAGAATAGATCTGCTCACCAATAATGAAAGTAATTGCACTCTGTACAACAGAACGAAGCAGAACCTCCTCAGATCCTCATTCAACTCATCGCCTTTTTGGTTTTAGTAGGAATCCTTAAAGCAGGATTAATCACCCTGATGTTGGTCAGGCCTGTGTGTGTGTGTGTGTGTGTGTTTGCATATGAGAGAGTGTGTGCAAAGCTGAGCTCTGAGCGTAAAGGTGGTGAGGTTTGCAGCAGCAGCAGCAGCAGCAGCAGCTCTTCTCTGCAGCCTCACTTTTCAGGACAAAAATGCTTTGTTGTGATTTTTTTCTCTTCTCTGACTTCCTGCTCAAAGTGTTTCTCTAACGATTCCTTGACGTCGCCCCCCCCGGCCTGCATGGCGTCTCCTGACATGGTGTGTGTGTGTGTGTGTGTGTGTGTGTGTGTGTGTGTGTCCCTGCCAGGCGCTGTGCTTCTTCATGCTGACCATGACGGTGGCGGGACATCGCGACCTGCTGCAGGCCGGACAGGTGAGCTGCTCCTCTCTGACTCACAGCTGGCTGCCGGCGCTGCAGGTGGGCGGAGACAGGCGGAATGTGTGCGTGCATCCTGCAGCGGCGCCCTGTGAGCCGCCGGCTGCCGGCCCTCAGTGAGACAGTGAGTTATCCTCAGGTGACCTCCGACCCCGCTTACGGCCGGGAAACTAGCAGAAACTTCTGCCCAATCTTTCTGCGGCTCTGCTGCGTCAGAGTCGAGTTTGAAAGGATCAAAACAAAGATGTCGGCGCGGCTCGGCGTGAGCAGATGTTCAGACTCGGCAGAGAAAAGTCTGGAAGCAGCTGATGAGCTGCGGCTCCTGCAGCTGCAGACGCTCGCTGCCGGCTGCAGATTATTTCTGTCACTCAGCGCACACGTGTAGTTTGACTGTCGTCCTCTTAAGTCCGCTGCTGTCAGAGGAGTTGAATTGAGGATGAGCCTGAACCGCTGCTGTTCTCCCTCCCAGCTGGTGTCCAGCGTGTCTCTGGTCCTCCTCTACGTGCTGGAGATCGGCTGCCTGCTGCTGTCTGTGCTCGGCGTCTTCGGGGCCTGCAGGGGGAAGAGGTGGTGCCTGATCCTGGTGAGGGAGCTCCGCCCCCCACACGCACACCTGAGGGGGCGGGGCCGGCTGGCAGCCATGCCTTTATCACTCCCAATCGCTGATCTCTGTGTGTGTGTGTGTCTGTGTGTGTGTGTGTGTGTCTGTGTGTGTGTGTGTGTGTGTGTGTGTGTGTGTGTGTGTGTGTGCGTGTGTGTGTGCAGTTTGCAGCTGGGATGGCGGCCGCCAGTCAAACCATAATCGTTAAAACAGCACTGAGCTACCAGGATGTTTATGAGGTACAGATTCTTTTTTTCATTTTCATTGTGAGTGTGTGTGAAGTGTGTGTCACGCTGTGGGTGGTCTTCTCGGTGCCCCCTCAGACCGGCGTGGTCCGGGAGGAGACCAAGCTGCTCTCCATGATGCCGCTCAGCGGGACCAGCAAAGCCAACAGGACTTTACTGCACAGCATCCAAGTCCATGTGAGCAGCAGACACACACACACACACACACACACACACACACACACACTCAGGCAGCTTCTGTGACCTCAGCTGATTGTGCTTCTGTGTGTGTGTGTGTGTGTGTGTCCAGTTTAAGTGCTGTGGTCTGGTTGAAGGCTACAAGGACTGGGGCTCCTCCATCCCGGCCTCCTGTCACTGCCAATATCCGGGCAAATGTGTGAGTAGCAGAGGTCGCCTGTGTCTCTGAAGATGACCTTCATGTAAAATTGATGTTCTTCTTCACCGTTCCACCATCTGGGTTCCCAGCCGGCGCTCTGACAGGCTGCATCGTGTGCGGCAGAACAAATGTGTGTGTTGTGAATGTGTTTTGTTGTCTGCAGATACGACTGCGGGGCAGCGCCACGCTGGGGGCTCCGAAGAACCAGTACGTTTATCAAGAGGTAAACCCTCTCTGTCAGCTGGCACACACACCTAACAAACGTGTGTGTGTGTGTGTGTGTGTGTGTGCGTGTGTGTGTATCGGACACAGTCAGAGTGATTGACCACACAACAGTTCAGGGGAACACACACCCCAACACACTGAGGACAGGCGGTGATCCGATCCATCAATGCACCTCTGAAGGTCGGGGACGACTTCTGGACTCTTCCAACACATGTTTGCGCGATTGCAGGCACATGTTGGTGTGTGTGTGTGTGTGTGTGTGTGTGTGTGTGTGTCGTCAAATACTACTATGTTTCCATTCAGTCAACAACAGTGAAACATTGTGAATAAGGCGTTTCCATGGTGATCAAACAGGGTTGTTCCTGTCTCCATGGTGATTGTAATCAATGGTGATATGGCGATCAAAGCAGCCACACACGGAGAAGGTCTGCTACAAACCCTGCTTGGCGTAACTTTGCGCTCCCCTTTTTGTGGATCTTCTATCCCGCTACTTTCTAGCGTCTCCAAATGCCAGGATGTTTGTGTCTTTCATCACACTGATGAAGTCATTGGTTTCCTCCTCACTCCAAAAGTGTGGCCTGGTGTTGCTCTCACCTTTGGCCATGTTTACAAGGAGTTCCTGGACTCCAAAGACCAAGATTCCTTGCTGATAGAACATGAACACAACACTCATTCATCTTCCTCCTGATAGGAGGAGACATCATCACATGTTCACCTCAGAGGAGGAGGAACCAGGGGGGAGAGGAGGGTTTTATTCAAATGGGTTCTTGGTTTTGACCCAACCGAGTTATTGCAAATATTGTGCTGAGAAAAGGCTGATTGACTGCATGGAAACGTAGCCACCATCACCCCGTCATCACCAAGAACACACGTTTTAAAGGGGCTCTGAGTCAAAGCTGCCCTCTGCCTCGCAGGCCTGCCTTCACATCTACGTGTCGGCGCTGAAGCGCGGCTTCTCCTTGGCGATGGGCATCAAGTTTGGCAGCGGAGTCTTCTGGGTAGGCGCCTTTGTTTTAGCCAATCAGACGGACTCCGGCTTGAAACGCCTCTCTAAACTCCGACTGCTGCTTCCCTCCACAGGGCGTCCTGCTGGTGATGAGCATCAAGCTGATGTTTCAGATCAAACGGAAGCAGGAGTTCATGGCTCTGCTTCAGTCCAACAGATACGTTCCCGGTGCCTTCTAGCTGCCGCTTTGTGGATCCATCCTGGTTTGAATTTGCACATGTAAACACGTTATGCTGCACACGGTAACCTGGCTACTTTCTACTCTCGCAGCGCACTGTTAGAGGCGACACCATCATTTGTTTTGGATTTGGATGCATGTAACCGTTGTTAAAGTAAACTACATGCATAGCTGTTTTTTAATTTCTGCATCCTGCTGTGAAAATTAGGCTCAAATTACGTAATCTTTAATAATCCTGATATTTTCCACATGCTTTGTTTTAATTTTCCACTTAAAATGATCTCAATGAATATCGTACCAACTATTAACCAGCTAGCTGTTTTCTTTGAGTGCTAGTTCCTGTCAGCGGAAGAGGGAACACAGAGGAACATATCCCAGCATGCACTGGGTGAAAGGCAGGGTAGAACCTGGATTTAAGCTTTCCATTTAACGTAGAGTGCTGTCCTATTATAATTACGCCACATTTCTTCTCAGTGAGTCAGTTCAGCCTGCAGACGCCGGCTGCAGGTCAACGTGCAGACACTCGCTGAGGACCAGCCTCGTATCTCAGCAGAGTTTGAGCTCCGACCTGCTGGCTGCACCATCACCTCGGCATCACTTGAAATGATCATAAAGACACATCAGCAACTGATCCAAAAATAATTCAATCCTCAGCGGTGAAACAGGATACTTCACTCCGAGGGTCGTAATCTGACGAGTTCAGCCGACGACTGTCGACAGGAGCACATGAATTAATTGCAATGTTCAAATATTTCTACTTGTCTTAAGATAACGCATTGAATTTTCAGCATTAGAGGAACTTATTATCTTAAGAAGAAAATATATTGTATTAATAATCCTTATGTAGCACCTTTCTTATACAGTGTTTACAAGGTCATTTGAGTAAGAGATATGTGTTTATAACGGAGCGATGGCTTTTCATGGGTCAATAATCAGGCACACGTGGGACACCAGAATGTCTTGATGCCTTGCCACGAGGCACACAGCTCGAAACCTCATCCGGTTTTTCCTCAAAGCACATCCACGGAGCGGGTGGGGGCGGCCCGGTGGGGGCGGCCCGGCGGGGGCGGCCCGGCGGGGGCGTCCTGGCGCTGCGTGCCGTAGCCCCACGGCCCCGCGGCCCCACGGCCCCACGGCCACGAGCTGCAGGGATCCCGGTGGCTGCACGCCGAGCAGACGCGATGCTGGACAGTAAATCCTCATTTGTCGCGTCGCTTGGATGTGAGGTTTAATGTCCCCGAGGTTTGGGGAGGGTTTGGTCCGGCCAGTGCTGACGGGCTCTGAGAGGCTCTCGTTGGAAAGTGGGTCATCAATATTCTTCCAGAGACACTGACGGTCCTGACTCATCCGAAGCCACTCACCGAGGTAGCCTTTATGCCGCATCACTTCCAATATGACTTGCTGCATGAGCTGCCTGCAGTAGAAATGACTCATAGCCTTTTTGTCATGTTAACTTCATCTGAAAAGGCAGATTTCCAACGTCTACCTGTGCACTTAAGCCATTAATGCCTACGATGATGTACGGTTTCTTCATTTGTCTCTCATATGTTTTTATAATGTGTTGATGGAACCTGTGTAATATATTGTAAATAGCAAAAATAAAATGTGATTATTGTTCCTTTGATTTGTCCGTTTCAAATATCAATTACACCACACATATTCTATGTGGGTCTTGTCACTGTGTGTGATGGCAAGAATAAAGGTCAAAAAACTCTTTATTCAGCCAAATGCTAATCAGATAAAAAGGGCAAAGTGCGGCTCAGTGATTCGTGATCGCGCTTGTATTCTGATGGAGGCAAACACCATTTAAAGGAGCAGTGTGCAATAATTGTTAGTGTTTTCTTCAACAAATGTAATGCGTATATGCAAATCGTGCGTCATTGCTTGTACAATGTTCCACAGGGAGGGCTGAGCAACCCAGCACTGCCAGATATGAACCCGCCCTCGGTAGTCAACAAATGCACACACTGCTCCTTTAAGTTTTGGGTTCAGACACAAGTATCAGTTTAATATCAGTTTGGTTTGTGTTTCAAATCACAAACAAATCACTGACATGGTTGTGTTTCCCCTAGAAGCTCCGTGTCAGGCGGTCGCAGTCAGGGAACTAACAAACACTAAACCAAACTGAAATGGCTCCTGGGTTCTTTCAGGTGGCTTAGAGAGCAACAACCACCCACTGAGTCCACCAACGGGACTGATGGACGTCACCAAAAAAAAGAGCCAAACCCAAATTCACACGGCAGGAACTGAACTGAGAGGAACCAGAAGGTGTGCAGGATAAGAAGTGAACACTCCAGAAAAGCTGCAACTCAACACAAAACCACGCAAAGCAGAGCCAACTGATGGTGTCGACTCTGCAGTGACACACGAGACACTGATCAGCCGAACTCCGGCCTCCTCATATCTCCTCTCTCAGCTGATTGCCAAGAGCCTTCAGCTGAGAGAGGAGAGCACAGCTGAGAGCAATGGCTCAGAACGAGCAACGCAACCCATGAACAGGACCTCTACACACAACACACACACACTGCACACAAAAAATCCCCTTTTTGATTTCCATAGGAATTTGTTTTTTTGTTTTTTTTACATAAAATCCTTTAATACACAATTCAAATTCTCAAAACTCAATTTACAAATATGAAACTCAAAACCACACCAAAGCAAAGAGTGTGAATGGCCGAAACACGAGGAGCCGCTTCGAGGGTCAACAAATCCTGTTTTTATTCCTGCCATCTTGCAGTTAGTGTCATCAACACATGCGCGCACGCACACACACACACACACACACACACACACACACACACAGACACACACACACACACACACTCAGTTCTGAACACTGGGCACTGATTTCAACTTTAACCTTCACGGCCTGTGAGAATAAGAGACGGAGCTGACGCAGAATCACCGTCACACTGAAGCAACAGAAGCAGCTTCACATTCTTAAATCTGCAAGTGAGAATGCAGGTATGTGCAGGGGTGTGTGACGGGGGGTGACAGCAGGGGGTGTGTGTGTGTGTGTGTGAGACGGGGG
>CAESWR010000242.1:617421-631766 GCA_903171835.1 Mullus surmuletus | reverse complement strand
CCCCCCCCCCCCCCCCCCCCCCCCGAGCCGCAGACTGTGTGTGTGAGTGTGTGTGTGTGCCGCTGTGCTGCAGGTGAGCGCCGTGCGTCTGTTCTTCAGCCCGGAGGACGGAGACGACCCGCCCAGCCAGGCCAAGAGACACTTCCTGCAGACCGGTGAGAGCGGCGCCGCGCAGGCCAGCAGAGAGGAAGTGAAAGTTGCTGGTTGCTCGCTTCTTCCTTAAAACATTTCTAAATTCAGTGGCTTTGCTGACGCCACCTTTCACATCCTCCAGTCATTCACACCGACCATTTGTTTTAACCGCCGCCGCTTCCTCCCTCACGTCTCTCCCTCACAGATAACGCCAAGGAGGCTCTGGCGTTGATGCCGCTGTCCAAGGCGAGGGAGCGGCTGATGCTGCGGGCGCTGAACCGCTACGGGACGGGGCGGGACGGCTGCGCGCAGGCCTGGCTCAGCCTGCCGCACAGCAGCCGCGTCTTCTACCCGCACGCCTACTGCAGCAGGTTGGTCTGCTCAGCCAAACACTCAGCCTCCGATTGTACGGATCAGTGGTGACCTTTCCATCAGCAGGATCAAGAATGAAGCATGAAACATCGAGTAAATCAGTGCTTCCCCAGCTTTTGGTCTTGTGTACCCATGAGCCTCTTTGCCATACGATAGGTACCCACTCACTCATACGTGCTGATGATTCTACAAAAGTAGAACGTAACACAACTGATTATTAAATGAAAAACATCTCCTTCCATCGCCTTAATTTGAACATTTAAAGGGCTAGTTGGTGTTTTTCTTCATGAAGTTGTATGAGCTCCTCACCATCAGTGAGCTTCATCAGCAGTGACTTTTCCTCCACTGCGTCCCGTGAGCCGAGTTCCAGCCCGGGTTTCACTGTTGCAGAAAGTAGTTCCGTCTAGTTGCCGTCTAGTAGTCACACGGATGAAGAGTTTGGCTCCAAAAAACAACAGCGTTCAAAGAATAATCCTTTTTGCATCAGGAATTCTTCCCCCTTGGAAAATTCAGAGCTGGCAACCACCCGGCACTATTTTCTCTCCCTTGGTATCGCTGCGTGCTGCCGCCCGTGAATGGCTGCGCACCTTTCCATCAGCTGTTTCTAGATGTTAACATGCTTGGATGGCACTGGTAGAAGTTTGGCCTCTCTCTAGCTGGGGGCGAACACCGCTCCCTCTGCTGCATCCAGAGCAGCTGCACCTTTCAAACATTTATCCATCTTTGCCTGCAGGTACGCGGGCGGCTGTTTTGATTTTGAGGCGGCTGTGCCACAGGTTCTTGTCTTCCTGGGGAATCTTTCACACATACCATTTTATTGACGGGCTTATGAAATAATTGCTTATCATCTTGGAAATATATTATTAAATGTTTCCCTCTGCACGTGCTCCCGTACCTCTGCTGGGAATCACTGTAGTAAATAACCAGCTGTCAGAAGCACTGTGAGATGGTTGAGATGGTTGTGATGGTTGTGTGGTTTGTCAGAGTGTGGAACGAGGCGGTTGCTCACAGACTGGCCACTCTGGGCCACAGAGCCAGACGGGGAGACCTGGTGTGGAGGCAAGGGGGGCGGAGCTCGGCTGAGGAGGGCGGGGAAGCCAGCACAGCTCAGGTAGGAGAAAATCACTCCGCTTAATGATTTTAAATCAGTTTTTTTATTATTTCCCCGTATTTTTGATCGGTTATTTATTGTTGTATGGTTATTACGTTGTTGCCTCAGTTACTCACAGCCTTTAACTGTCTGCAAAGGTGTCTTCCAGTTTTTTGTGTCACTGGACTTATTGCTGCGTTTCTGCGGTTGCTTCCTCAGATCCACGTGGTGACGGACGAGGAGGAGCTGGAGGGCGTCTACACGCTGGGACAGGTACTGCCGTCCTCGCCTCCTGCTGCTGCTGCTGCAGTGGCGTCAAGCCGACATGATGGATGTGATTGGTTTGTTTTGCAGGTGTTGCTTCCAATGCCTGGAAACACGGTGAAGTATCCAGAGAACTCCATGGGCTCGTGGTACCAGGAGCGGCTGGGCCGGGACGGGCTGCACGACTGCCGCTTCAGGGTCAGCGTGCTGAAACTGAACCTGCCTGGCTGCTACCGCCCCCTGCTGGCCTCCCTGTGCAACCTCAGCTACCAGCTGCACACGTACGTGAGCGTGGAGGGCGGCGAGGCGCCCGGCGGCGGCAGCAGGAGGAGCGACGGGCTCCCCAAGCAGGAGGCGGACTTGCTGACTCTCACATTGAACTTTGACCTGGACTCGTCCTGCTACGCCACCATCTGCCTCAGAGAAATGATGAAGTGTGACCCCTAGAGGTCAGGGGGCAGCTAGCTTTTTAAAGGATCTTTTTGTTATCAGTGTCATTTTGTACCTCATAGTAGCTGTGATAAAGTATTAGTAACCCTTTGGACTGTCGGACATTATTCGGTTTCAGTAACTCCCAGAAGAGCAGATTAGAAGAAGAGAAGAGAAGAGAGTCAACTGTGTTAAACTGTGGCTATTATTTACTTGTGTTAACATTGTATTTGTGTTTTGTGCCAAAATGAACCATTTTCTACGTGAAGGCCCTTTCTGTGCATCCTTTCTTGTGTTGTAACTCCTCATTGACTCAGTCCGTCGCTGCAGACTCCTGCAGAGCTGCAGCGCCCACAGCTCAGCCTCCTTCTGGTCCTCTCTGAAGTGCCAGCAAAATGTCCTTTCACTTTTATTCACATTTGGCTCAAGGGTTTTGCAGGATGCACTCTGCACTGCCAACTCGGCACCACTAGGTGGAGACAACAGACCCGCTGAGCACAAACCTCAGAAACTCTTGCTGTGTTCCTTCACTCAGATGTGTAAAGCTGATGACTGCATGAATATTGAGCAGCTCGAGTGTTCAGCCAGGTGAGCGGCGGCGGCGCTGACACGACGCAGTGTTTAACGAAGAGGAAGCAGCACCTGCAACACGCGACCCCGAGGCCGGTGAGTGGATCACAGGGGAAAAACCAACAGTCAGCAGGAGCGGCATTTTCAGAAGCAATAAAAAATAGAAAGAAGCATAAAAGCCTGGTGTCATTGCAGCGCTCGATCCACATTAGAATTAAACTTCACCGCCCGTGACTAATTTATGGAATTTAGATGAGAATGTTTCAAGGCAGCGGCAAGTATTAAAAAAAAAAAAAAGCCCTCCCCGATGAATAAGTGGATTCCTCTGGGCTATTTTTAATTCCTCTTCCTGTAAGCAATCTGCTGTGTGTGTGTGTGTGTGTGTGTGTTTGAGTTGGAGGACGGTTCTGACACGCAGCCTGTCAGCGGTGATGAAGTGTTTGGCCGTGAGCTGAAGCGTCTGCCACACGCAGGCGTTCACACTCATTCATTCCTCCATCCAAGCAGTTCTGGTATCAGATGACGCGTGATCCAGCAGACGGTGAGTGGATCACCAGAACACCTCATGACCCTCGCCTCATCTATCTGTGGTTTTTCCTCACAAAGTGTCTCTCTTATGAACCAGAGCAAACATAAACAACACTGCGTCATTTCTGGGGACACAATGTGAGGAGAGACAAACCAGCACCAACAGCTGCTTCGTCCCTCTGCAGCTCTGAGGAGCTCAGTTCAAACGTTTGAGAGGATTTCTGAGGCCGAAGACTGAAGATGACAGATATTTGGGCAATAATTCAGTTTACAAGAGCTATGGCGCAGTGGGATTGGTGGGAAATAATCTTACTTTAAGTCTGAAAAGCCTTTCGTGGTGATTTTGTTGTTTGTGAGGTGGATTGTTTGCAGTCTCGCCCGTCTCACTGATCCTGACTCAATGCAAAGAAAGACGTAAAGTGTAATATATATTTGAAGTGTTGCGTCCATGCAGCTGCATTGGTGACCTGCAGAGGGCGCACACACACTCTGCAAACATCACGAGGTTTGATTTCAAATATAATCTGAGGAGAAATATAATCTAAAAACGTATATTTCTGTACCAGATCATGAATTGATAATTCTAACGCGGCTCCTACAAAGTCACCTTGCTGAACTCCGACGTCCGTGCGGGTTTTTCCGGCGTTGTATCCTCTGTTACACACAGATGTCCATCACCGTCCACGCTGCTCACTGCACTTGTGTGTCATTGGTTTGTTTGCCCGGAGCTCCGTCACAGCTGTCTGACCCGAGCATCGCTGCTGCCACTTCTCATCAGAGGCCGCACCGCGCCGCTCTTCCTCCGCTCATCCTCCGCTCATCCTCCGCTCTTCCTCCGCTCATCCTCCGCTCGGCGTTGGGACTCCGGCCTCTCTGAGCTGGATTAGGAATTGAATGAATAATCAGGTGACACTGCCGGTCGTCGTGCGGTCATTTGCGGGGAGAGGCCACTTGCAAGTCTAATGTGAGTTTTGAATTGCAGATGGCGAGCTGGCGAGCTGAGCTGCGTCGGCGCAGGCGTGACTGGGCTCGGCGGCCCGATGCGGCTCAGTGGCTCCTCAGCTTCCCCGGGCAGATTCCCCTTCCAGGCGGCCGTGGACAAATGTTGACCCACTTCAGCGGCAAAGATGACAGGTTTACTGCACGTCTCGCTTTAGCCGAAGAGCCGAGCAAAGGCCCGACGAGCAGAGGAAGTCATGGCTTATGAAAGACATTTGCAAACACTGATATTATTCCTATCTGGACGGCGAGCAGACGCAGGAACACTGCTGCTTTCTCTGGAGCGGCGCCAGTGGGGGGGGGGTTTCCCCTCCTTCCCTTTACAGAAACAGATTTTTTCAATCAGCTTCTTACGATGAGCTGTGGGAGTTTACACCAACATAAAGCTCGCAAAGATATGGAAGTAGAGCTGAAAGAGGCAGGAAGCAGCGTTCATCCATCCACAAGAATCCCTGAAACAGCCACCGCATTCCTGCATGCTCGCTCAGCTCGCATCAGTGTGAGGACGGTGCTGCTCACACTGCTGACGCTGCTCTCGTCCGAATACAGCTGCCTGGAGAGCAACAGCACGTGTGTGTGTGTGACATGATCACAGAAATAAGCATTAATAAACATATAATAAACACAACATACACACACACACACACACACACACAGCTGGAGAAAAATCTGTCCCACATTTAGGCAGCTTTAAAGTAAATAGGGGGACTCGTGGTAAAGTGGTTCCAACTGTCAGTGTCACACACACACACACACACACACACACACACACAGTTGCTTTTTCATGATTAGACATACAAACATTCCAGCGGCCTTCGACCTCGTCGCTCACACGTCATCTGAGTGTGTGTTTTTACACCAGCAGACACGATACGGGCGCTGATATGATACGCATGCAGAGGTCCCAAGTTTTGGAGAGCTTGTCCTTGCCTGCGATGGAGAAATCCGTGTGTGCGTACATGTGTGAGTGTGTGTGTGTGTGTGTGTGTGTTTTCGTGGCCCCTGTCAAACGTGTTGTTGCAGGAGCCAGTGCTGAGCAGCACCCAGACGTGACAGTGTGTGTTTCCCTCCAAAGACAGACGGGCAGCTCCTCGTTGCTGACTGATTTCTATCAAACTCCGTCTTTAACGTCTGTGTCGGCGCGTCGCCGCCAGTCGCTGGTTCCTTCTTTGGCTTTCCAGTGTTTTCTTAATCCTTTTGACTGTGAGCGATTGATCGGAGCGATTGATCGGAGCGACGCCGACGCTCTGACTGACAGCCGCTGCACAGGAGGAGCTCAGAGCGGTTTGGAGAAGCAGACCAGAGGATGAGCAAGAGAACTCTCAACGCAAAGAGCCTGAGAAGCTTCTCACAGACGATGGGAGGGAAGCGAAGCGAGCGCCTCGTCTCTGTAATCAGCAAATCCTCAAATTCCTCACAGGTTCTTACAGGATGTTTGAATGATTTGTAGCTTTCGCCGACTGCATTTCCATGTAATCAGTTCTTAGTTAGCATTATCGTGAGCTGCTGGTGTGAGTGTGTGTGTGTGTGTGTGTGTGTTGCTCTATAAAAGCTCGGCAGCACACACGTGTGGGCAAACGAGCCATGTGTGAGATGTGACCTCCGACCTCTCTGTTAGCCGTTGAACAGTGAAACGCCGCACCGACTCTCCGCGCTGCCCGAGGCTGCGCTGTCCCCTATATGACGCCGTCCAATCAGGTTCCACGATGAGCCGGCGGCCAGTGGAAAACACGTCGCCCCGCTGACGGATATCGACGGGTGGAAACACGCGGGAGGAGTCAGGAGACAGAGGCTGCGTGAGGCAGATTGATTAATAGATAAAGCCATGATGAGTTTCTGCTGCTTTGGAGTCATGGAAGCACATGCAAGAGTGTGTGTGTGTGTGTGTGTGTGTGTGTGTGTGTGTGTGTGTGTGTGAGTGATAATCAGATGCTGGTCAATCCTCCACACTCCACAATGACAGCTCCAACACTCCCTGAGTTGTAGAGTCAGTTTGGTTCCCGGCCAGCCTCCTGCTCAGCACACACAGCTGAGGGACGTTTCACCGCGAGCTCCTTCGGTGTTTGACGCGTCAGCATCTGCAACATCCTCCAATCAAACACCAGTGTCCTGGTTCGGGCCCTCCAGCCACATGTTGCCCACCTGCTTCCTGCTGCTGCACTCTGATGAAAACGGTGCAGGAGCAGGTGCTCAGGCAGGGGGCGGAGCCTGAGCAGCCATCAGTCATCCTGCTCAGACCAGAATAGAGCCTGGAGCTGCAAGTTCAAGTTCTCGCAGCCCTGGGTTTAAGGTGAAGCAGCTGCTAGCTTAAAGATCACCTTCTATGAGGTATTTGACAATTTCATGGAGTTGCCAGAGGCCCAAAAACATTGTTTTAAAAACATTATTTTCCCGCGTCCAACAGCCTGTTTCTGAGGGCAGAAGGGCGGTGGTTAATTGAAGCAGAATGAGGTTCCCGTTCACCAACATCTCCACGTTTCTCAAAGCTTGCTGACTTGATTGAGTTGATGTGTGTGGTTTGAGCTGCTAGCATGTCGCTGCAGCTAGCTGTGGCTAACAGGGAGGCTGATCCTGTGTGGGGGGCTGGTGGACAGCAGCCTCCACTACAGCCGGGGGGAGTGGACAGAGACTTCCACCTCACAAGTCCCACACGCTCACATCCACTCCTTTCATCTCACAGTGGACGGTGGAGACTCACAGAGGGACACAATGTTCTCGTTCTCGGGCCTCATACTCATGAAACACATGACTGTTAGAAATCCTTCAGAACGTGAGTCTGGCTCGGAAGGAGACCTTTAAGGTGAAATAGCTGCTGGTTAAAGGCGGACCAGCTACCAGTTTAAGGTGGAGCAGTAACTCATTGCAGCTTCCATTATTAACATCACGCGCAGCCAGCAAGTGGAAAATTCATATGAAAACTTCTTTTTAGATGTGAAACCATAAAAAGGTCCTGAAACATCTGGCTGCTCAAATATAAAAGGTGTCTGTCAGCTGTTAGTTCAGCGAGTCAGTGAGTCCACAGGACGGAAAAGCCCCGTTTGTGACCCAACAAAATAACTTCAGGCTCCGTGTGGAGGCGCTTCACCGGCGTCGCTCACCTTGTGTCTGAGTTAATGGGCTGCTGCTACAATGGGAGGTTTTTTGCTCACACAGTGAAAAGTTGAGGAGAGAAAAGAAAGCGGCGGCGGCGGTGGCGGCGGCGGCGCTCCGTGCCAGAGTGGAAGAATCCGTTAACTGGCTGCGAGCAGAGAGGTGAAGGAAAGCTCATTATTTTTAATGGCGTCTCTCGCCGGCGCAGAGACAGAGATGAGCGTTGGCTCTGCCGGCTGGATGCTGAATCCTCGGCGAGACGAAGACGAGAGCGTGTGATGAGTTTCCACTGGCGTCATTGCTCAGCTGACACAAGCAATCCCTCAGAAAAATAACAGTTTCCATTTTGTTTATTTGAGTTTTGCATATTTCACAAAACAGCTCGGTTGGATGAACGTTTCCATGTGCAATCAATTGTTGCTTTGAAAAAAATGGGCCCAATGTGACTTATCAGATTACTTTATCAGAATTTCCAAACAATTTCTAGATGAAGAGGAGGAGAACTCTGAGCAGAACCGGCCGCGGCCAGTTTGGGCTCATTTAAATCTCTGCAATCTGCTCCAGTGAGTCAGTTACTCTCACACACACACACACACACACACACACACACACACACACACACACACACACACACACGCACACTCTCGTTTGTCCTCCCTCATCCTCTCATTGCCATCAACCTTCCTCATTCACATCAGTCAGCGTCTCAGTGCTGCAGCAGCTCTGGAGCCCGACTTTCGTCCTGTAATTACCTTGTTGACTAAATCCCAGCTGTGTGTGTGTGTGTGTGTGTGTGTGTGTGTGTGTGTGTGTGTTTTGCAAAAATATGTGTGTTCATAGACAGATAGGAATGAAAATGGGAAGCAGACCACTCTGGAGCAGCTTCACCGGTGTGTTAGTGGGTGTGTGTGTGTGTGCGTGTGTGTGTGTCTGCTGGTTTAAGCGAAGGACGGAGAGAGAGAGAGAGAGGGAGAGGGAGCTGTCGCCATGGTGATTGATGGGGCAGCTTCCTGTCCTGGTAGGTTATTGAGGAGCTCAGAGGGACCGTGGTTATTTCCTGAAGCTCTTGAACATCCAGCTCCGGCTCTTTCTTCCTCCCCTCCTGTTTGACTCAAGGAATGACAGATACTGTTTACACGCCGCCTCCTTATATCTCCAAGCACCAAAGATCTCCTCGCTCTCACACAGCTCGCCGTGCTCGCACCGTTAGATAACATGCTCGGGAAAGTAAAAGCAGCATTCATCACAAACTGCACACACACACACACACACACACACACACACACACTCACTCAGCATCGGTGACTGGAGGCAGAACTCACAGACCTTTATCCACCCGAGGAGACCTTCTACTGTGAGGAGACCTTCTACTGTGAGGAGACCTTCTGCTCTTCTCACTCAACCAAAAAACAATCTTTTGAAATGAGGAGCCTTTTAGTATCAAGTTGTATTTTCAGAATCAAGGATTATTTTCTGTCCTTCCAAACAATAACAAAAGCACATCAAACGATACAAACCAAACTCACTGCGAGTGTTGTGATTTTTGGAGCCTGAAAAGTGGAAGAATTGAACACTGAAGATGAGAAACTCACTCCTGCACACAAGGAAGTTCCTCATCATCCACTGATTGTACTCCAATGATCTGCATCAAAGAGTGGGACAGTGAGCTTCCCCTACGCGGTGCCATGCTTCGGTTGCCATGGTATCCACAGTGACTTTCATCTGTGACCACAATTCAGGAAGCTTCCTATCAAAAAGCTCTTTAAATCAGGGTCACACTTCTTCTGGTTCCTGCTCGGCTCAGACTCTGTCCGACTCTCACTTTCCCTTTGAGGGACTAAACATCGCTCCATTCTGCCCCTTGCATGCTAGTTAGCTAACCAGGTGTTTGAGCTTTTAACTCACACTCCGCTGACAATAGAAGGCAGCGTCTGTCCACCAACACCAGCAATCATCAGCCTCAGCTGACGCCTCAGCAGCCGATCGGATGGTGCAGGTTTGGTTTGAAGCTCCTGAGGCGCGTCTGCTCCGTCACTCCTCATCACGTTGATACTGTGACTGAATGAGAAGATTGGCGTTTTACTTTCAAGGCCTTCAAGCAGCCACAGCAGCTGCCACAAACGCTGAAGCCCGTCGGCCTCCCGTCCCGCTCGTTGAGCTCTTATCTTCTCCCCGCTTTGATTTGTGTAAATACACGAGTTGAATGGAGCGCCGTGTCCTGGTTTTGATTCCCTGACACGGTTCTGTGGAGGAGCACAAAGCCTGCGTGTGTCAGCGCTCGGCGAGGAGCTCAGCTCAGCTCAGCTCAGCGCCGCCAGATGGAGACGAGAACATCCGACGCAGTCAATTTAGCTCGGACGGATTCATATCTCACCTCAGCGTCAGCAACCTGTCGGAGGCCGGAGCGGCGCGGGCGCGACTCCTCGCCCAGGGTTTGACTCGGAGGAGTCACGCACGCCGCTGTGCTTGTGTGTGTTTGTGTGTGTGTGTGTGTGTGTGTGTGTTTGTGTGTGTTTGTGTGTGTAAGAGGGCAGAAATGCACTTTTAATGGGGGAGGAAAGTTGCTTGTAGGACAATAAACAGCAGCAGAGACGAGATGAACCTCAGGCTGCTCGTGTTTCGCCCACAAACACTCACGTTTACCGACCAGGACGTGGTGATCTCAAAGGTGAGGTGAAGCAACGACCTCTGATCTTTGACTGCTGCTGCTGGAGGTGTGAGGAACATGGCAGGAGGACGTGTGTGTGAGCACGTGTGTGTGTGTGTGTGGCAGTGACTCAGGAGTGACGCTCTGCACTCTGATGTTGAGTTCTGTGATGTCGCCGCTGCTCTGTGAGTGAGGCTGTGCAGCTGCCGAGCCACGGTTTATTTCACGTCACACATCACACATGCACACACACACACATCTGTGTGTTTTCCCAGCTCGTTTTCAGCAGACCGTCAGGGCGGATCAAGGAAACGTTTGGGGGTCAGTGCTTGTTTGAGGGAGTGTGTGACTCTCCAGGAAGCGAGCGATATGTTGTGACGCTTTCCCATAATGCAACGCTTCCTCCAAGCTGTCACATCTGGGTCGCTGCGTCCACTGCTCCTAATGGACGTCCTGCGCCTCCACAGAGGGAGGATCTCTGCCCGACTGTGTGTGTGGTTAAAGAAATGAAGCTGATCAGTGTCAGAGGGAGAAGCAGCGCTCACTGTTTTCCCTCCCTGTGGTCTCCTGTGAACGTCTCACTCAATTTTAATGTTGTTAAAGGATCAAAAGAAGAAGACAGGATCCATCAGTCCTGTTTTTAGGTCACAAACAAAGAAAATTCCCAGCAGATTCTCCTCGTCTCTCCCCCTCTCAGTGAATGACTCAATAGACTTTCAGCGTCTTTCTTCTCGGTGACGAAGCCATGCAGACTCGGAGGTTTAGAGAGAATGTGACGTCAGTCTGAGCAGCAGTCACACGTCTTCATGATGCAACGATAAAGAAAATCTTTGTTTTATTCCACCTCAACCACACGGGCAAACATTGTCCTCGTTGCCGTTTGTCTGAACAATGGGAGCAGACTTATTCTAGTGGAGCTGAGAGGGTGGAGCCGCCGCCTCGGAGGAGGAGACACCCAGACATTTCCAGGAGTGTGTGAGGAGGTCTGAGGCCTTTGAGGGGACGTGGAGTTGTGGAGGTCCTGAGCTGAAGGTGGAGAAGTGTTTCACCTCCTGAGTTGGCATTGAGAGCGAACGCAACACGCGTAACACTTACAGAATGGAAACACTGAAATGGTGCGACCTCCTCATTTCGGCCTGAAGGAAATCACTCAATTAAAGAAAAACACTTTCATACGCGTTGCCTCGTTAGCGGCAGCCGGCGCGGCCTTCAGCGGGCGCGGCCTTCACACCGGCGTGAAAGCTCCCGCTGGTGCTGCTTTGGCTCCGACGAGCGGGATGTCGGGGCGTTTCCACGGTGACTGAGAGGCGGCCGCAGCTGCTCTCCCTCCTGGAAAAATGTTAATTGCTGCGCGGTGAGAGTTCCTACATCTGCCGCGCGTCTTTGCTGACTCAGAGAAGGTGGCGAGCGACCACCGAGGTCAGAGCTTCAACTTCCTCTGCATTGCTGTTGATCTGATGGGATGAGGACGAGCCCCCCCCACCCCCCCGCCTGCTCCCGGGTTAGCTTCCCTGTCCTGACGGGTCCTGATGGAGGGATATCGGATGACACATTCCCACACTCAGTCAGGCGTGGCTCGGCCCAACACGTGCCGGCGCGGCTCTGTCACGACTGGCCCGCGCACAGATAGGAGGGCAGACACCTCCACAGATTACCCACCTCAATGACACTGTGTGTGTGTGTGTGCGTGTGTGTGCGTGTGTGTGTGCATGTGTGTGCATACATGCGTGTGTGTGTGTGTGTATGTGTGGCTTGCAAGAGTGCAGCCAAAGTACAAAGTCCTCCTCTATCTCCTGATAGAAGCTAAACGTTTGCAGAAATGAGAGTACGACTGTGCCCATTAGGGAGTTTTTTGATTGGTTACTAGTTTCTAAGTAAGTAAAGAGCTGCAGCCCGACCGCCGCCCACGTGAATGCTTATGAGCTAAAGCAGAGAAGAGAGGCAGAGGATGAAAAGTTGCTCACAGGGCAGGAAGTGACCTTGAGCCTCTCGGTGATGGACTGCCCGTCTGATGGCTCTGCTGTGAGGTCCTTGAGTTTTGTGAAGAGTCGGATTTTCTCTACTCCCACCACGACCCTTCCTCGCAAAAACCCCTTCCCATGCTGCAACAACGACCCCCCACGGGAGCCGTGCGGGGGGGGCGGGGGGGCGGCAGTGTCACGTGCTTTACAGCGCTGCTTTACAGTCGGGAAGAGCAGCTTCACACATGCCTTTGAGGGTCCTTTTCAGTGCCTGTGTGTGTGTGTGTGAGTGTGTGTGTGTGTGTGTGTGTCCAAGAGAGAGAGTGGAGAAGGAGGGAAAAAAGCAACTTACACTAAATCTGTAACTAATCCGTTCCCCACATGCAGACTTTCTACATCTCAGTATCACCGGTTTACGACACCACATCCACATGCTCGGCGCTGGCTGGCGAGTAAACAAACACGCGTTTGTGATGTTTATCGTTTCTGGCTTGAGGTTTTACCGCCGAGCGTACGATTCCATCATGAGCAGTCCTGGCGGAGCGGCCCTCCAGCACGGCGCTGATTAGGGACAGGCTGCCTGTAACAATAGTCAGGATCCCGGAGAAGAGAAAAGAGCCGACCCCTCTGTTAAAATAGCACAAAGGCTTCGAGCTTTTATTGAGGAAAATTAGTTGGGGGGCTTTGGGTGGTGGGGGGGGGGGGGGGGCTGCTGTCCCGAGGCGTGGAAGCCTGAAAACTTCCTCACACGAAGATGGAAAAGAGTCATTCCCATCTCTTTGCTCGCCAGCTGCTGTAGACCAACCGCCTGACATTGCACCTCCGCCCATCAGTGTGTGTGTGTGTGTGTGTGTGTGTGGGGGGGGGGCGGCACACACACTCCAGATAAACAAATGAAAGATCTCAAACATCACTGACGCCAAACAATAAGTCAGAGGGTGAGTGTGAGCTTTCTCTCAGGTTGTTCAGGCTGGTGGTCCGAGCGGCTGGGTGGCTGCTCATTAGTGTCACAGGCCATCACCTTCAGCCCGGATTAATGTCCTCAAAAAGCCTGAGCAGTGTCCCAGACTAAACCCCAAACGACAGGATTTAATGAAATGCGGCTAAATTAGCGTGTGATAGTACCTTCATGCCCCCACTCGGCCCGTTTCCCTCCTCGGCCGTGTGAACAGCTGAGCCGGCCAACACAAACGCCACGTCCATGTTATTATTGAGAGCGCGCGCCTCGCTTCGCTGTAATTGTGTTTAATAGGTGTGTTTAGGCACCGACTCCAGCAAATAGGCTCATCAGAGGTCGGCGGGACGACCGCAACGCTCCAACGGGGAGGACGAACCCCAAACGGAACCAGCTTATGAGGAAGAAATGGCCGTCAGATGGTGACTGAAACAAATGATTCCTTCGTGGTGGCTGCAGCGATCCTGATAAAAACACGAGATGAGAGACTCGTTTGGAGACTCGCAGGAGGCCAAATCACAGCCACTTACTCTTATTTCTGCCCTCAAACACGGAGGAACACGACTTGCTGGGCATGAAAAACACAAGAGCACAGAACAAACAAGTCAGCAATAAAGACGAGCAAAGCGTTCTTCATTTCATTGCAGCAACTTGAATTCTGTTTTACATTGTTTCATTAGAATTAGATTCACTTCGTCTCGTGTCCTTCAAAGGATGACAAATTTCATCCTTCACTCGAGCAGACTTGTTTCCCGACTCCTCGGCTTCGTGGAGCTGCGGCCAAAACAGACCTTCATCAGCAGACGTGGAGCTGCAGCTCGCAGCTCGCAGCTCGCAGCTCACGCCTCCACTCCCCGACGCGCTGCGGCGTGAAGTGCTGGCTGCACTGAGAGCGGCTCCCAGACGCCCCACACGTGAGATAAGGGAGCATTTTTCGAATTTCCAGTCGTCCCGCATCTTTTTTCCCCCAGATTGAAAACACGTGTGTACATTAACATTCCTGCTGAGGAAATCTGTGAGGAAGGTTTTATCATCAGCCTGTAAAATCTGCTGCTGCTTCGTCAACTGCAGCGACGCTCAGGGTGCTGCGCCCTAAATCACTCAGCGAGAGCATGTGTCAATGTTGGTGTGTGTGTGTGTGTGAGAGAGTGTGTGTGTGCTGATCTGAGTCCAAGCACGCGTGTACACACTGATAACATCCTGACTTCTCATGTTGTCGCTGGAGAAGAACAGAAACAGAATAGAAGATGGAAGGTGGTCTTGTTCCAAAAAAATGAAGCAAAGAAATGCACCCACTCTGCACTCTGG
>CAESWR010000242.1:539903-552139 GCA_903171835.1 Mullus surmuletus | reverse complement strand
CCGTGAAGTCACCCAGTCCGAGCGGCGACAGAAACAGGCTGATAACGACCTCGGACCCCTGGTTAAAGCCCGACAGCACATCCATGGGGGGCCACGCCTCCTCCCCCACCCCTGCCAGTCCCACCCAGAGCCAGACCTCCAACCAGTCCCGCGCCAACAGCCTCAGTCCGGGTCTGATCAGCAAGAAGCACATGCCGGAGATGTACTGGGCGCAGTCGCAGGACGGACTGGGAGACTCGGCCTACGGGAGCCACCCGGGTCCGGCCAGCGCCAGAAAGATCCAAGAGCTGGACCTGGAGCAGGAGCAGGAGCAGGAGCAGCAGCAGCAGCAGCAGCAGCAGCAGCTGGCCGCCGCGGGCAGGACGGCGCTGTGGTCAGACAGCAGGCAGTGGTTCCAGGACTCGCTGGAGTGCATCGCTGACGAGCTGAGGAAGGTGGAGCAGAGCGTCGGAGACTCCATGGACTCCCTGGCTCTGTCAAACATCACCGGTAAGGAGCTCACACTGCAGAGGGCTTCACAGTCCGTTTTATTCAACTAGAAATGGACAGAAGGATAGAAATCCCCTCTTTCCCTTCTTCTCCCTTCTTCTCCCTTCTTCCTCGACCTTCTGCACTTTCGAACTGGCCCCTATTTCGAGGGTTGACTGATGTTCCCCGCTTTCCTATTCCAATTTTCTTGCTTTATTCATTTTTTCAGATTGTTGTTAAATTTGCCACTAAATTGTCTTCTTACAGCTTGTAAAAAGAAAATACAGATGTTGAAACGTACGTTGGATATGTGTTGCCAGACCTGTAATAAAAATACAGTTCAAAAATAAGAATCTCTCCTCTGCTTGCCCTCCTCAGGTGCGTCGGTGGATGGAGACGGCAGGGACAGGACGGTGGTCTACTCCCTCCATCCCACCCAGGACCCCCGGCTGCCGGACGACTGCGAGAAAATGAGCAACATGGGAACGTTTAATTCATCTCATCTTCACCACAGTGCCAACTCCCTCAACCACAACATGGAGAAAGGAGAGGAGGGGCCGGCGGAGGAGATCGCCGCCATGGCAATGAGGGGGGGCCCGCCTGGAGGACTGCTGTCCCTCTACCCGCACTCGGAAGGCCTCATCCCATCCTTTGTCCACGCTCCGGCCCTGAGGAGGAGCAAGTCGCAGTCCAGACCGCCTCAGATGGTCAAGTTCACAGAAGACACGGTGGACAACGGATATAACGACGCCTTCGAGCTGAACGTGAGGAAGCATCCCATGAGCGAGAAGCCGCAGCGGCGGGCGCTCTGCCCGGACCAGACGGGCCGGGAAAGAATCCGCCCCACGAGCCACCACGGGCGGGAGCGCCAGCACCACCGCCGGCACCGCAGGAGCCGCAAGACCCGCTCGGACAACGCGCTGCACCTGCTGCCCGTGGAGAGCGTTCCGAGGCCGTACCAGCCGCCGCCGCAGAGCCTGGTGGCTCCGCCCATGCTGCTGCAGCATCCCGCCCAGAGGCTGCCGCTGGCCTACACACACACACGCTCAGACTACATGCTGCAGGCGGCCGCTCCGGGCGCCGCGCACGTCGACCGCTTCACGGCGCTCTACAGGGACGAGGACGAGTGGTGCTCCACCTGCTCCTCGTCATCGTCGGACTCTGAGGAGGAGGGCTACTTCCTGGGCCAGCCCATCCCTCAGCCTCGGCCCGCCGGCCGTTACTATGCCGACGACTTCCCGACCAGGGTCACAGCGCTGTCGTCCCAGGGTCACGGCTCCCAGACGGGTCGCAGGAAGGGCCACCGCTCCAAAAACTGTATCATCTCCTAACAGCAGAGTCTCTTTCACCGTCACCCGAGCGATGGCGAGCAAGAAGGTCGTTTTTTAATCACGTGCAGGTTTACAGAGCGACACTCCTCCAAGATGCACAAATATGTGCATCACAATCTTGGTCCCAATGGAAACAGGATCTCTGCAGTTTGGGCTCCAGCAGCATGGCGGGACAAAGCCCCCCTGGGTGACCTGATGTGGACTGACCTTTTTACTGACTGAACTGAGAGGGTGAAGACCTGAAGCACCACAGTTACACTTCTAAAAAGATTTTTGGAGCAACCTTTGTGTCCAGTGAAATGGAAACACAGAGGCGCAACATTACAGTAGAACATTGGAACTAACCAAATAACTATTTAATGCATCATAGTAAAAATGACAATGTATATACTAAGTTAAGATTTTAATACTGGTATTTTTATATCTGTGTTTTGAATAAATGTTTTTGAAGTGTACGATTTCAGTAAATAGCAGCTGTAATTATAAACACACCTCGTTAATATTTGGTTAGAAACACAGGAGGGGCCACCTGGTAAACTGCTCTCCACAGTTTCAGTGCCATGTAACCGCGTCTATGATAACATTTATTCCCCAGCGTTCACTGCTGGTGTACAAACAGGAAGCGAGCGGCTGTAACACTGCGCCTCCGTACTCGGCCCGACCCGTCACGCCTCCGCTCCATAACCAGTTAAAGCTTTGTCATGTAAAGATGCTTGTAATAAATATTTTTCTCCAAATCTGTTGTCAATTTGTGCTCCAATACAAGACGCACTAGATGTTTTATTTACACCACCTTGATAAAAAAAAACAACCTTTAAATCCTTATTAGTTTCATCATTCTGAGTCTGTTTCAATGCAAACACCCACAGAAGATCTCACCGGTCACTGGGCAGACACCACATTTAAAAGTTAAATGATTTAGTCTCTTGGAGACAGTAAAAGTTATCAACCCTGTGTGGGAGAATTCCATGATTCTCAGTGTAGATGAAATGTTTCATTTGATACTTCTTTATGCAACACATCCCAGTGAGAAACGCCAGAGGGAAAGTCAACAGAAACGTTTTTACTTCAAGCTTGAGACGACAAGTGCGACGCTTTGTCTCAGTGTCATCAAAATAACCGAGCTTTGCACGGATCTCTGAGGGCAGACAACAATATAAAGATTGAAAACCAAAAACAAACCAAAATGGCATTTCAAGACATCGGGAGGGACTTTACACGGAGATTGTTGTGGTTTCTCAGCGCACAGTCAGATCTGACGACGATGAAATCAGTTTTACAAAAATGTGATCATGCTGCCGAACGATGGTCCTCAACCGAGGAGAGGTCAGAAAAGGAACCGCAGGTTGATCTTTTCTAAGGTGATGCACGACTGGCGGCTTCTTAACATTCTTCATCACATTCCAACTTGAGAAAGTCCAAAAATATTCAACTACAAACAACCTCCAACAGAACAGTAACACTGATTATCCCCCACTTCGATGCAACACTGCATCCCGTGTCCATGTGTGGATCTCCTCCAGGTTCTCCTCCAGGCTGCTGTGCTGTCAGACAGGTTGAGTCCAGCAAACCCGGGCGGTGAGCAGTCCGTCCCGCCAGGCTCCGGACCGCGCGCTGCTGCTGCTGCTCAGTAAGTCAGGCTGTGATTGAGGCCCGTCTTTGACAGTTTATGGCTGCTCAGCGATGCAGACGTGCTGGTTGAGTCACTGACAGAAGATTCGGGCTGCAGAACCACCTCGTCCAGCTCGCTGATGAAGTGTTTGAGGTCCTCCAGACACCGCTCTCGGATCTCCCCCAGGTTTTCCCTGAGCGGGACCTGCAGCTGCTTCTCTAGGTTGGGGTCTTTAGCTACCAGCATCTTCACCACCATGCCAAATGTCTCGCAGTCCTGCCGGTACACCTGGGAGCAGACGGAGGAGAATACGGCTTTTAGAATATGTGGGGTGCACTGGAATAGAAATCTTTGGACATTTACAAGAGTGCTGCGTTCACAGTTCAACATCAGCTGTGGTACAAAAAGGTTTTAATTAAAGAAGTTGTCCTTCCTGCTCCACCTGCCACCTCGGTGCAAATACTGTGGAGTCAAAGCGGCCCAGTGGATCACTGTGGTGTTAACACACATCACGCAGATAAACACACCCTCTCTAGAGTTTCATAAGGACACTTTATATAGGACAGGCCGCCCAAGAAGCAATAAAGCGCCCACTTTAACTGCGGCTCAGAGGCTTATAACGGGCGCTGCTGGGACAATGAGGAGGAGGAGGTGCTGGAATCTTGTTGGGGAGCTGCGATTTCACACCAGGCCTCGAATGTCTCTGAACAATTGGGAGAGCTGCTGCCTGTGGCTCGAGCGGAGGGTTCAGAAGAGGCGGAAAAAAAACAAAACATGCCTGTGATGTTTGACACAGACGGACGGTGAGGTGGAAAATATCAGTCCCAGCAGATGAGATGTTCCATCTTGTAAGACGAGTGCACTGCAGACATGCTGTGGAGCGACTCCAGCACACGGGAAGCTCAGATCAATCTTACAGCCCGACACACAGTCCTCAACTCAGAGTCCAGCTGGAGGGAAGACCCAAGAGCAAGGACGAGGTAACCTCATCAGTGCATCAGCTAGCATCAGCTCTCTACGGTAGAGGAACAAATCCTGAAAAAAGAGGTATTTGGTTTAAAAAGATAAAAAGGAGCGATGTCCTATTTTTCGGCGCGAGCTCGATGCTGACAGACCTCAGGGACTTTCGCACCCCACACTCTCGGTGGTTTGCTGCCCTCTCCTCTCCGTTTCCTCCATCTGTCCCTTCACTATTCCGTTCGCTTCCGTCCTAACCCTGTTTTGTGGGGACGCATGCATGTGTGTGTGTGGTATGTGTGTGTGTGTGTGTGTTACATGGACAAGTGTGCTGTATAATTAGGGCAGGCCGGGGTGACTCTCAGTCATTCACCGGATACCGAGAGAGGCTTCTGTGCTGCGGGGCGTTGGAGCTCCGAGGGCTTATTTATAGCTTTTCATGTTGCCAGAATAGAGTGTGTGTGAGTGTGTGCGAGTGTGTGCGTGTGCGTGTGTGTGTGTGTGTGGGGGGGGGCAAATAAATGATGTCCAGCCCAACACAGTAAATATGACCAAACACAGCAGATTTCCAGAGGAGGCATTTAACACAAACACCTGCTCAGCTGAATAACGACTGCATGTTCTTACAGTTAATTTCAAATCAGCGTCACCCGATAAGAAAGCTGATACGGTCGGACGGCTTCGTTTGCGTAAATATGACTAAAATAACAATCGGGCGCGCCCGAGCTCACTAATCAGGGCGCATCACCGCAGATTTCTCCTGATGGAATGAGATCGGAGCCCCTGTCTTTATGTAACCGAGACAGGAGCTTTATAATCGCCTCTTTCCGGACCTCCGGCGAGCGCCATCGATGAGTGGCCCCTCAGTAATCGCTCGGCGGCTGACCTGGATCCAACAATAGGACGAGTCCACTCGGGGGACAATTTGCGGACACAAACAATTCCAGGAAACCACACTGATGCAAAAACACGACGACTAGGCCAATCCTGAACCACATTCGTGAAAAATTAATGAGGGGAGACGTTACGACGTTCAAGTCTCATAGCTTTGGCCTCGAGGAACAAATACAACGTTGTGGTAATCTTTGGTGCCCGGCGGGCTCGTTTCACAGCTGATAACTGAGGACAGTCCGTGTTTTATCTATCCATGTTTCTCAGGAAGTATCCAATCAGCTTCTATGAATACATGGAGAGTTTGTCCTAAGTAACAATGTGCTGAAAGTGGACTTCCTGTATTCACAACTACTTCCTGAAAGCCCTCCCCTGTTATCCAATCAGGAAGGAAAGGACCAGCCTGGGAGGACTGGGAGGCTACTTTATTATAAAAGTAACAGCTTAAGTCCAATGTGTGCCAAGCACCACTGTGTGTTGACCAAAATAACGTCTTTAGATGTCGGTACACGTGAGCGTGCGAGGCCGCCGGCGAGAGACGGAGCACAGAGAGTCGAACCTCAGTCATGTGCTGCCATCGCAGAGGCTAAAAAAAGTCAGCGAGGCGCGGGACCGTCTGGACTTCTGCCTCGTAGCCAAATATATTTAGATTCCCTCAACAAATGTAATAAAACTCCCTTTGTTTCGCAGCGGGGCTGCGAGGAGGGAAAACATAATAGGCTTTATTGCCTCTCATGCCTTGTCACTCAGTGGGAGCAGCGAGTCTGAACCGCAGCCAAAGTCAACCCCGACACCGAGGACGGGCTCAGGTGGAATTTCAGCAGGCCAATTTCACTTAGCTACACAAACACACACACAGGAACTGGTTTAGCGCAGCGCGGCGTGACGGCCGAGGGCTCGGCTGGGAGCTACGCGGCCGGAGCGCGGCGGCCGGGGGGCTGCAAGGGGCTACTGGGCGGAGTGTGAGGAGGAGATGGCCAGACCAGATCGGGCGCAGAACATCTGGCTCACACTTGTCAAGGTTGCCGAGCGCCGCCTGCAGAAGAAATACTTGCAGAGCTCAGAGAGAAATGTTGTTGTTTCAGAGCGTGGCCGGGAACTCTGGGCACCGTGGGAAACTAAAACCAGTCACGTTCTTACACATTTTCTACCGGCTGCCTGGTTTGTCTGCTACGGGAACTCTGGCAGGAAAGCAGACGTCATGTGAAAGCTATTCCGTCATCTCTACACACGCCTGAAGGGTTAATGAGAAATTGATAATGAGGGAGCTGCCCAGTGGATCAAGAGGTAACAGGAAAATCCAGGCGCAATTCGGTGAAAATCAGTCAGAGTGTAGGCGAAGCTGCAAGCTGATTCCTCTCTGGCTCCTGTGACGTCCACATGACGAGCTTTGTGTGAGTGAAAGGCTGGAGCTGTCAGAAGTGGATGGTTATCTGACTAACAGAAATCCTGGACAGAAAACCTGAAACCTCATCTCCCTGTGAACGCGACACACACAAACACAAGCCACATACACGTACACACACACCCCCTTTTATTTGTCATTTTAACTCCGTCAACAAGCTCTAATTTTTTTTGCAGCCATGAAAATCTGAAATAAAACCAACAATAGAGGTCGGCTGCTGCAGTGAGAGCCCTGCAATGAGGGGAGACACAGATGGGCTGGAAGGAGAGGCTATAAAACAGGCCAGAAGCTGCAGTGTCAGCACCATCATTACAGCAGCCTATAGGCTCTGTGGCGCAGCTCAATGTGAGAGCGCTCTGTGTGTGTGTGTGTGTGTGTCTGTGTGTGTGTGTGTGTGTGTGTCTGTGTGTGTGTGTGTGTGTGTGTGTCTGTGTGTGTGCGCGCTCCGGGGCAGAGCTGGCTCAGGTTTAATGGTCCCAGTAAAGCAGCGGTAGCACTCGCTGGTGCAGGAATGGCCCTCATTAGATCACTGAGTGGAGCTGGAACCTCCAGCCCGCGGTGGTTTGAGCTCTCATGACCTCCGATTTATTGTGTGTTCAGACTGGGGCTCCGTTTAAGCCCAACTTGTGTTTCTGCTTTTGTTTATTTGTTCCTGAACTGAGAACATTAGCCAAGTGTTGCCAAAACCCTGTGTGAGGCCCCTTACATACATGCGTGTGTGTGTGTGTGTGTGTGTGTGTGTGTAGGTCAGACTAACACTGGCAGCCAGGAGGAATATGACACTGCTGAGCAGAGCAAAGCCGCAGGTAAACGCTGCTTTGGCAGATGATTAACCTTCATCTAAATGTCCACAAATCTGGACAGAATCGTTGGGACTGGCTGAGAGATAAAACTAAATCAGAGTTTGTAGTGGTAAAGTGATGGGAGCGTGTGTGAGGTAGCGCTGGGCTGCCGTGCGCACGGCAGTATCAGCCAGGGGAGACTCACCGACACAACTTTTAAAATACATAATCACTTATTTAAGTGAAGCGAAGAAATAACTGGCAGTGACGGACTTACACACTTCAGATGAGGGATTTTGCAAAAGCGCACGATGGTTTAACCTGTGTGTGTAGCAACAACACAGCTGTATTTGGAGGGAGCGCGGCCTGGAGGTGAGACTTATTTTGAGCTCCTTCCAGCTCGAAAGGTCACAATAAAAACAGAGGTTTAACACGTCAAAGCTGGGGAGAGCGGAGGCCGTACCTTCTCTATCTCCCGGGCTTTGGTTGCGATTGCCAGCGCTCGCTGCTCCTGAAAGTTATCTGTGGGCTTCGGGCTCTCCTCGATGACGGGAGCCGCCAGCAGAGGCTCCTCTCGCTCGGCTTCTAGAGGATGGTTCTCCTCCTGCATGCAAGGTAGAGGGGAGGAACACAGTCAGATTTAGGAAGGCTTAAAAGAAAGAAGAAAAGAAACACAGGGTGATTCAGACGGGAGCTCTGCGAAGGCTCAGCGGTGTGAACGAAAAACCATTGAGACATTTCTCAAAAACACCAAGAGATGACTCATGTGGTGCGACGAGGGGAGAAAAAAGGAGGCAGGGAACAGCAAAGAAAGAAGGGTTCATCTTCTGGGTACCATGAATGTCTGCCAATCCACCCTGTGGTTCTGGGAATAAAGAGGGGAAAAGAAAAAGAAAGGCACACTGCTCCCGCCTTCACGACACACACACACACACACGACAGTAAACATGGAAAATAAAAACCTTAGTTTACAAGTAGCGCTCACCAAGGCGAGGGTGATTACCTCAGCCTCTGAACCAATAACAGGAAAATAAATCAATGCATTAAGGCCATAGATGGAGCTCCTGATGATGCAAGCAGCGAAACGTGATCTGACAGAGACGAGCCAGTTGGACGAAGCTACGGCTGATGAAGCTCGAGAGGAGGACGGAGACGCGAGTCCACAGCTCTGCAGGTTTGTCTTCCATTCACCGAGCTCACAATAGCTCAGGCGCTTTCCTCTGATCCTGATCAGATCAATAAAAAAGTGAAAAATGGGTGGAGCAGCATTTTGCAGAGCTTGGGAGCACATGAAGCCAGACACCGTGAGTCTTCTTATGGGCAGACTGGAAACCAGCGTAGCCATAAGTGTTACTGTGCGAGCCAAAGGAAAGAGCAAAGGGGAGAAACAAGGCCAACTTGGATCACTGCTCAATTTATTTTCCTCATTTCCTGATACTATTAGCGTCTGAAGGGCAGGGAGCAGAGCCGCCCAGCCATGACTAAAGTCCACTCATACATGAGAGGAAACGGGCCGGGGACAAAGTCTCCCCACGACCCAGGGCAGAAATTACAGGAGATGGTACATCACAAAGCCCAGTGTGGTCGAAAATAAAAGCACAACTCATGAAGCATCATCCAATTTTCCCTCCTTCCAATTTCCTCCCTCAGGCCATGCTTGGGAGATGTCCAGTGTGTCTGTGTGTGTGTGTGTGTGTGTGTGTGTGTGTGTGTCTCTGAGAAAAAATAATACTGTCCAACCCAACCTGGGAGGCATGTTTGACTTTCAAGGCAAAGCCACGCAGACATATCGTGGACTCCTGCTGCGTGCGCCGGCGCAGCACAAGCTGATATTTAGCATTTTGATCTGCCGATCCATGAAGAAGAGCTGTGTGCTGCGTGGAATCCACAGCAGAGGAGCGAGGGCGCCCGTCTGTCCCGTGACACTGTAATCACCGAGCCAGGCCGACCTCAAACGACCGACAAATCGTTTACCAATTACTTCATTAATTCAATTACACCAGTGGAAGTAGGCTCTGGAATGGAGGAACCAGGTCCGAGAACACAATGGAAATCACACAGGGCTGATATCCAGCTGCAGCTCACACCGCCACATCATCATCTGCTTTGAAGAACTTCTCACTAACTGGCAGGAGTTCCTCGCCTCGTGCACAGATGAAACCTCTTGTTGACCTTTCAGTAACAGGACAGGACGCTGGCCGCCCTCCCCTCCCTCGACCCCCGCTGGCCGGCAGCCACTTGCTCCTCAAGTCGCCTCTCTGCTGTGTGATGTTCTGTCTGGGCGCGGCGGCTCCAGGAATCCTGCTTGTGTGTTTGTTGAATCTCGGCAGCAGGCGGCCGGCGGGGCCGTTAGAGCGGCTGTTACTGAGGGCAGAGCGCCGGCCTTTCATCTCCACCAAGGTTATGGGTTTGTGCTCCACAACAATGCAGGGCAGGCTTGATCAAAGTGTGTGTGTGACTGCCGAGGGGTGGGGCCCTTGGCTAAACTTTCATCACCGCAGTTGATTGGGCCTTCTAACAGGGATGCACATCTACTAACGAAGGCATCGAGTCGTTTCTGATGTAAACGTGTGTTGGTTTACAAAGACATCAAAGTGACCAAACACACACACACGAACACGCATGTGCAATTCAAAGGAATGAATTTAGTACATTTGATCTAGAAATGTAATGCTACGTTCCATTTACCTCTGAAGTCGGAGCGGAGAATGACGTCACACCCGAGTTATCAGCGTTCAGGTTACATGGCTTGTATTTCCCACATAACATGTGAAAAACTAAAATTACACTACGACAGCATTTCCTGGTATAGATGTCGAAAAACAAAACAACAAAAACTAATCAGAAGTGCTACATAAAAGAAGATTAGAGGAGTGAGGGAACTCGGGCCAGGTGGGGAATTCTGACTTCGGAACTCTGAAATTCTGACTTCTGAGCACAAATGGAACGCACCATAAGTTCATTTTCTGTTTCCAAGTTTAATATATAAAAGCAGTCAAATGTTGTGTTTTCATCTCACTTCAGTTATTTTATGACAACAGATCGGAGAGATTTACCAACACTGATAAACAGACACATCATCTTCACTGATGAGTTTTTCTGTCAAACACACCCGAGTGTGTTCATTCTTCCAATCATTAGTATCAATCAGAGATCCACAGCTGCTGTCCACATACTCACACACTGTCACCTCACCAAACAGTCTTCCCTGCTCGCTCAGCGAGGCGGCTTGTAGAAAGGGAGCGATTGTTCATTATAAATACTGCAAATCCGTCCAGGACGTCCTCAGGGAGCGTCTCTGCGCTCCGCGGCTCAGATCCTGCGATAACGCCGCGTCTCTGGCTAACGTGCCGCTCTCTTCACTTCTGGGTGGCCGTGTGGCCGGTCACATCTGATTCTATTTACACCCTCCACATCCAGGACACGGGCGAAACATGCGATTATTCACAAAGCTGACAGCAGATAGCTTTATCTGACACTGAGCCAGTAAAAAAAAAGAGTCACTGCGGTTTGTAAAGACTTGAAAGCAAAAGCACGACTTGTGCTTTCAGTGACACTTGAGGCTTCCTCCCACCATCTCCCACCATCTCCCACCATCTCCCATCATCTCCCAGCCCATTACGAGTGCGTGTGATTGAAGTCTGCTTACACCACAGGTAAACAAAGAGCAGCCTGATGGCTTTTATGCTCTGCGTGAGGGCCACTTTAAAAGCCATTAACATACTTCAAGGGGACTAAACACTTATTACAAGGGTGGAATTTAAGAAGCTCCAGATGCACGTTGTTGTACAGTCACACAGGCAGCGCCCATGGCGTCCAATAAACGCTTTAAGACCAAAAAAACCCCAATTCTGCTCTCATTTGTTGGAGGAACGTGATTATAACGATTCTTGTTTCTTTGTGCGTGTGTCCGTGTGAGAGAGCGCTCACCTTGATGGAGGTTGCGCTGTGTGGGGAACCTTCTCTGGACAAACCTGGAATTTTGTCTGGAGGAATTAAAGAGACACAAAGACAGACTAAGTGACAAAAAGTAGAAAATAACAGAGAGAGGACAACGGCAGGAAACAGGAATGATGTGATGGAGGGAAAAACCTTCTTTAGTATTTTGGAAAAGAAAAGTATGAGCCAATGATGTCTGTTAGATGTTTGTTGTCTGTCTCCAGACAACATCAGGAACGACCCAGAGACCCCCCCCCCCCCTCCACGTCTCAAAGATTCTAACATTTTATGGAGCCGTGCTGCCACAGCGAGCCAACATCTAACAACAACAAATCAGGGAAGCTGGACCTGACATGGATGATGTCGAGCCTCTGCCTTCAGGAATATCCATCAGACACCCAATAGCCCCCCCCCCACTCACACACGACCCGGTGGCATCTTTATGAGGCCTGACAAAGTGGCAGACGGAGTCGGTCCACAGACGGACTGCAGGACACATTAGAAACGCTCTCCGTCTCTCTCGGATTACGCAGCCTGAGAATAGGTTAACTTTAACGATTGTAACCTTTGGGTGCTTCTGAAACAAATCCACTGCGTGTCGTCTCAGCTTGCCCTCACAGATTCCCGGCCGGCGGAGACAATACTTTGGCTTTCCTCTGCTGACATCTGATGAGAGCAGAAACCGCCATCCGACTCGTAACTGAATCCTGTAGACAGCTCAGGCCTGAACTGTACTTACCGATCATCCTGCTCTGAGAATATGTCTCTTCGTATCCTGTAAGAAGACCAAACCGTAAGGTCACCGTCTGCGTGGATCTCAGCAGCCGAGCCGTCTGACAGCAAATTGCAAG
>CAESWR010000242.1:517786-528444 GCA_903171835.1 Mullus surmuletus | reverse complement strand
CCCCCCCCCCCCCCCCTTCTCTCCTCCGTCGTGTTTAGAAACAAATGATTCTCCCCTCTGTTTGATTGATTGATTGATTGGTTGATTTCTTGTTTCAAAGGCCGAAGCGTCAACCGAAGCCCTCCTCCGACGAGGGGTTTTGGGACTGCAGCGTGTGCACCTACAAGAACACGGCAGAGGCTTTCAAGTGCATGATGTGTGATGTCAGGAAAGGGACATCAACAAGGTAAGGCTTTGCATTTCCCCTCTTATTCACTTTGTTTCTCCGGCAGACGCGGCTTTTACTTTGGCGGTTTCCCTGCGAGCGCTTTGTGCTCACTGAGCTCCATCGAGGAGCAGATCTTCTCACTCACTGCCTCCACCACACCACGGTCAGCACAGCCAGCACCGGGAGATTCTCCTGCATGTGAGAGATTCTCCTCGCTGATATCCTCGTCTCAATCAATTCTCCTCGCTAAGATCCTCGTCTCAATCAATTCTATCATTTCTATTATTCTATTATTTCTGATCGCAAACATCACTTCCTGCTCGGTGACTCTGACCTCAGCGACACGAGGAGAGAGAGGCTTCAAGCACACACATCTGTCTTGTTGCCCTGGTGTGTGTGTGTGTGTGTGAGAGGAGGGGGGGGTTTACTCAAGCATACACATGTAGGTACACACACACGCACACACACACACACACACACACGCACATCAGTGAAATGACGGCGATTTGGCGTCGGGATGAAAACAACAGGAGGGCCGGAGCAGGAGGGAGGCAGGGCTGCTAGCTTTGGGAAAAAACTGCGTGTTTCTGTTACATGATCTCCCCCCAACCACACACACACACACACACACACACACACACACACACACACACTCGTCAATGCATCACCACTTATCTTCTGCATTAGCACAACTTTGCCGCCTACTAGAAACAACACTGATGCTGTTGTCAGCTTTGATATCCTCTCGGAAATCTCTGGCATCGCTGAGCGTGTGCACTTTATTCTTGTGCCTCTGTGTGTGTGTGTGTGTGTGTGTGTGTGTGTGTGTGTGTGTGTGTGTGTGTGGGAGGGCTAGTTGTGAAAAGAGGTTGTCAGAGCAGCTGCCAGACAGACAGCCATAGCTCATTACTATGCAACAGCTTAATCAGCCTGCTGTCATCAGACGCACAAACACACACTGGCGTACAGATGCACTCAACATGCAGATTTCGCACATGGCTGCATACATGCACACACACACACACACACACACACACACACACACACACACAAAGATGAGCCATTGTCAGCTCAAAGTGTGGCTTGTTTGTGTTTACAAAAAATGTTTACTAAAAAATAGAATTCCTGGCTGAACGCCTGAGACTGAAAACACCCATGAAATGATCTTTTTTTATTTTTAATAAGCTCGCTTGTCCTCTCAAGTGTAGCATGACTGGTCTCACACACACACACACACACACACACACACTCACAGTAAAGCGGAGGGCAGCACTGCAGCGCAGCGGTCACACAGGTGGCCGCGGCCGTTAATGACCCGACACAGCAGACGAGGGGGTTTGGAGGCCAGCGAGGCCGAGGTGCTAAAGGCCAAACAACATGTGGAATATAAATGCAGGACGGAGAAAAGTCGCCGGCTGGAGCTGCAAGGTCTCATCACTGCGAAGAAACGAGCGGAAAGCTGAACAGGAAGTGCGCCGTAACCCCGTAGGTCGCGGTGGCCGGCGGGCGCTCGGAGAAACATGCTTGAAAGCGCCTCATCGCTCCAGGATCTGGATCAGCAGCTCACTGTTGTTAGAAACTCCACATTTCAGGAGAAGGAAGGAAGCATTTCAGGAGGAAGTGTATGAAGATGGCCATTAGGAGATGAAGATAAATGTTTAATGGCGGCGGGTTGAGGCGCTCTCGCCGCCGCCTCTGATGTGCAGAGATGATGTAGTGCTGAAGCCCCGGAGCTGCCAGCTGATTGAAAGCACGCTGTCGAGGCGGCGACTGAAGTCAGGGATTCATCAGCCGGATTGGACTCGCTTTATCGGAGGCGGCCGAGTGAAATGGAAGATAAAGAGCAGAGCGACGGAGGGGAAGCGGCTGCCGTTCTGCTGATTCTGTCCACGGCTCTGCGAGTCACCGTGGCAGAAGTTTGGGAACTAAAAAACCAAGAAAGGAAAAGTCCTTCAGTGGAGTCCACCAGGGCTCCTCGGCTCCTCGGCTCCTCGGCTGCAAACCCGACGCGAGATTAGCGAGCAGAACAGCTGGTTGAAGAGCCCGGTAACTTTCAGTGCTTCATTAAAGTGTCTCCAGAAAGACGTGCGTGAGCTCGGAGTCCCGGCGTCCCGGCGTCCCGATCGCGCCTCCTCGTCACAGCAGGAAGGCGGAGGAAAAAAGCAGCTATTTTATCTTCCTGTGACTGCGGCCTCTCGCTCACAGCCGCTCCAACGCCGGAGATGAAAGTCAGGCTGCGGCGGCGCTCGGCTCAGACAGCTCCTTTGATCGGCGCAAGGACACAGGTTTGATTCCTACCCTGGCGAGTCGGCGACAGCGTCCTTGAGCAAGACACTTTACACCTCCCAGTGCGGCCATTACGGCTTCCCCCGGATTAAAGTGTCACCTTAATGTTTAAAATATAAGAAACTGCTGCTGCTGCTGGAAGGAGAGCTGGAATGTTTGAGGGGAGGAAGGAAGGAGAAGAAGCAGACAGACACTGGCTACGTTTCCATGCAGCCAATCAGCCTTTTCTAAGCAGAACATTAGCAATAACCTGGTGGGGCGCCAACACGTAAACACCAAGAACACATTTGTCTTTAAACTCCTCCTCCTCCCCCCTGGTTCCTCCTTCTCTGAACATGTGATGATGTCTCCTCCTATCAGGAGGAAGATGAATCAGTGTTGTGTTCATGTTCTATCAGCAAGGAATCTTGGTCTTTGGAGTCCAGGAACTGCTTGTAAACATGGCCAAAGGCGAGAGCAACACCACGCCACACTTTTGGAGTGAGGAGGAAACCAATCACTTCATCAGTGTGATGAAAGACACAAACATCCTGGCATTTGGAGACGCTAGAAAGTAGCGGGATAGACAGATCCACAAAAAGGGGAGCTCAAAGTTACGCCAAGCAGGGTTTGTAGCAGACCTTCTCCGTGCGTGGCTGCTTTGATCGCCATATCACCATTGATTACAATCACCATGGAGACAGGAACAACCCTGTTTGATCACCATGGAAACGCCTCATTCACAATGTTTCACTGACCACAATATGGACCTCAACCCCGATATGGACTGAGTGGAAACGTAGCTGCAGACAGACAGAGAGACAGACGGGCAGACAGACAGGCAGGCAAACGTTGGTGGGTGGAGGAGCGAGGCTGCTGAGCGTGACCTTCTCTGGTGTCGAGCCTCCTCCTCCTCCACCTGCATCTGTTCACGAGCTGAGCTCTGACAAGTCGAGCCCACGAGGGAAACACTCGGCGTGCATCGCTCGGCGTGTTCCGGAGCTTGTTTGGCAGCTTTATATTTCCACAGGTCAGAACAGTGAGCTTGATCATGTTCCCATCAGCCCTCTCTCTCCCTCGCCCGTCTCTCTCTCTGCCTTTGGCTCCGTTTTTCCGTGTCGCAGTCTCCAAACCTTTATCCCGCCTTTTCTGTTTCTCCTTTGCTCGCCCCCCTCCCCCCCCCGCCCCCCGTCCCCCTCGCCCCGGCAGTTGAACTTAACCCGGGGCGTCTGCCGGTGACAGACTGACTGATGTGCAGGTTTCGTCAGCTCCACACAAACAAGCCGAAGCCTCTGCGGCTGCTCGCGGAGCCGTCAGCGTTTGGCTGCTGCGATGTTGTTTTATCATCCTGCGCTCAGGCTCGCTCCACAGTTCACGCGCAGGGCACTCGCTGGAAATTGGGCCGTAATTGTGCAGTTTGCTCTGTTGCAGTTGTTTATTAAAACCCAGCTTCCAACAAGTCGACCAGATCTAGTGCAGGAATAATCTGGTTTACGACGGAGAAGAAGGGAAATGAATAAATAGACACTTTGACTAATCACATTTGCAGAGTAACTGAAATAAAATGCCATCACCAAAGTGTTCATTCAGAACTCTTCTCATTGAAGAGAAAAGCTGTTTGATGGAGACAAAACCAATAAAAACCACCGCCTTCCCGCAGCTTTTGGAATGAATTTGATTAATTTGCTCTGTGATTGGTGTCCGGGATAAATATAAGATAGTGATCCGCCTGCCGGAGCCGCGTGATTACGTAGACGTTTATCTGCAGAATCTGGTCCAAAGCAAACAAAAGGATTTATCAGTTTTTATTATAAGCTGCTATTTTTTCCCTCCAGAAGAGTCGCACTGTTAAAACATGCGCGACTTCCACAGAATAATAATGTACCATTTCATATGCAAACATTTCTGCTTATGTAGACAGGATGTATTCATTTGAGAGGCAGAGTGCATTGTGGGAGTAAGCCGTTATATTTAAACAGAAGCAGAGCTGAATGCTTAAAGCTGCAGCTGTAACGGCTCCCTCTAATGTACTAATTGACAAAGTGTAACATCAGAGGCGTCGAGCTCGGTGACAAACCTACAGATTTATCACCCGACTCAGCAGCTCCCCTCGGCTCTCCGCAGCCTCCTGGAGTCTCAGCTCGTCATTTAACTGCAACGCTGCAGTTCTGGTGGACTCTGGTGGCTCCCTGTGCCCCGTTTTGGCAGCTGAAACTCTGAGAATTGTCTGCTCACTACCTGCTCAGCACCAGGAAGACACACTTAGCGACCAGCTGGTGAGCAGAGAGGAACATTTAGCAGCTAAGGAGCCAAATATTTCCCTCAGGAGTTGATTGACAGGAAAAACATCTCAGCAAAAAGCCGAGAGAGGGAACTTCATCCACTGATATTTGCCAGATGGCCAGAGAGAGAGAAGACTCGGAATGGATTGTTTTGTTGCTCAGCAAGTGCAGGCGTGGAAGTGAATAGCTGTCTAACTAAATCAGCAGCTCGAGTGAGGACACCTCTGCTGCCCCCAAGTGGCCAAAAAACCATATTCAGGTGCATCTCAGTGAATTAGAAAATCATGGAAAAGTCCAAAATCGATCCCCAAAAGTATCGAGTGCATCTAGATGTAGATGTTATGTAGATGTCCAGATGTTACGTATCACAGGCCAACATTACCATCTGAAAAATACTTAGTAAAATTGGTCTTTTGTAATAGTCCACGTTTTTGAGACACTGAATTTTAGGTCTTCATTTAATGTATGTCTGGGTCTTCAACGTTTTCCAGGCCAAGGACCCCAAACTGATGAAGAGATTGAGTGAGGACCCCCTACTTATATGTTATTGTAGATAATGCGTTTGATTTTAAACAGGTCCTCTGAGATACTGAGATATTCAAATAATACACAGGTTTTTATATTCCTCTTCCCGGGGAACCCGACCTGCGTGTGACATACGGCCTTGTGATGTGATGATTGGCCCAGCAGCAATAGGGGCGTGTCCTCCTTGTGAATGAACCGAATTAACTGGTCTTCTGTTAGATTTTGCTCCCTTGTCAGATTTTCAACCGCCGCGTCCCCTTAACTTAAATCTAACCCTAAACATAAACATAACTATAACCCTTAATTCAACCATTAACGTAACCGGGTGTGGGACGCATGGTGCATGTGGGTAGCAAAATGTGCGGGAACACCTGGTGTCCAGCGTGAACGACGTCTTCTACCTCCATTGATCTGCTCGTGTGTTGGATTCATGTTAATGTGTATTTAAAGACTTTTACATTTATGGGAAAAAAAAAAAAAGGTCAAATCAACCAAAACAAAATGAAGACATTAAATGTTTCACTTTTTGTATTGAATTACTGACATGCATCAACGTTTCTATAATTGATTGAGATGCACCTGAAGGTCAAATCATTGCACATCAGTTAATTTGACTGGTGAATCTTTGCTTATATGAAGCTTTTCCATTAACGGAAAATGATTGCTGCTCATTTTTTGCCTTTTTGGAAAACAATTATTCCAGAATCTCCTGAGGTTTCATCTGCTTGCGTGAGTTGATGTCGCTGTGATGTGAGCAGACGTGCTAAGAGCAGAGCAACACGTCCCTCTGTGGCTTCAAGGTGCGAATCATTCCGTCTCTCTCGGCGCCGCTCGTTATTCTGCGCTCGCTCTCGGCTGGGCGTGTTCAGGTCAAACGTTGAGCAACGCGTACTTGGAAACTGGTTTCGCCGGCCGGACCAAATCTCATTTTGCATCAAGGTGCAGCTCCTACAGCTGGGAATGATTGATACACACACACGCACACACACTCACGCCTATGAGCAGGTTTCAGCTACGAGAGGCCGACCTGATATCACCAATCAATATTTGATGTGCGTTATTACGTCCCCTCGGTGCTGCAGCCGGCCGGCCGTCGGGGGTTACTGGATTAAACGCCCGAGCAGCAACAAACACTGAATGTTGAGCGGGACAATGAAGCCGGCTGTTATCACGTCACTGTGGCTCAAGATTACGCCGACGTGATAAGCCTGTAATTACTGCGGTGACACTGATGCATGACATACTGCTCCGTGTGTGTGTGTCCGTATGTGTCCGTGTGTGTGTGCGTGTGTGTGTGTGTGTGTGTGGTAAAGCGTTGCTAGCGGGCTGCAGAAGGCGTCGTAAACCACAGGACGTGCAGCGCCATCTGTCTCTCTTCCTGCACACACACACACACACACACACGCACAACGGTAGCATGTACAGGCAGGAGGAGACATTAATCATCAGCTTGGAGGAGCTCCCAGGAGCGACCTACTACCTGCTGATAGAAAAAGCCAACACACACACAGACACGAAGGGGGCATAAAATGAGCCGTCTCACAATGATCAGCTGCCGTCACTGGTACCAGTCTCCTCCAGCGGCGGCCCAGTGGGCTGTTTGCGCATCACACAACGTGGCCATGCAGCGCAAACATGATTCTGGATGTTTTTGTGGGAAAAAGGCAGGAATTCCGTCCTTGGACACGCGGCTCCGTGAAGCTTTTATTTCTTTAACCCAAGAAACGTGATTACACTTTGTAGCGGCACCGACCGCAACAACCACTTTAGAGCGTTGCATTTCCTCCCGTGCATTATGTCTGTCAGTGGGCGGATATTCAGCCTCCTCCCCCCGCCATCGGTTGAATGCACACACACACACACACACACACACTCCTCTGACACCTTCGTTTTTCTCTGCGTGATCGCTCAGCCACCGTTTGTTTGAGTACACAAAGGAAACCCGACGCCGTCGAGCCCCCATCACTGCTGCCGCCGCCGCCGCCAACCGCGGCTTTGGCGGCATGATTGCTAAATTACCCAGACACACACACACACACACGATTATGCACAACGTAAGAGCCTGCATCCGGCTATAATCAGTTTTTAATCAAGCAGGTCAGAATTAGAAGGAGCAGCAGCCGCCTGGTTCTGATGAAAGGTGTTTTTGTTGTTGTTTTTTACATTCGGGTCAAACTAAAGCCAGTCAGTGAAACGGACAGATGGATTTCTGATGGACGTGAGCTCTTCATTCTGGGCTTGTGTGATGTGCAACATTAGTGGTTGGAATCTATTGTTCTTCTCATCAAGTGTCACACCTCAAAACAACAAGTGCATGTTTTCTCCCTCGGTGCCTCTTCACAGGATGGAATAATCCTCGATGCAAAGTGTGGGAGGGCAGAGCGTCCCGGTCGATGTGATGCTCGGTGGTCTCGGCGCAGACCCCGCCTTCCTCGCCCTCCCTGCTAATTGCCGGATCACGTCTCAGAGGTGTTGGCGACCCATTCACCTGCCGAGCTGCATCAGTTTGATCAGCTGTTGAGTCGGACTGCAGAGTGAAATGAGCCGCTCGCTCCACAGCCCCCCCCCCCCCGCCCCCCCCCACCATCCTTGTGTTTGAGCAGAGGCCAAACATGGAGGTGTGTGAGGTCAGTGGGTGCAGCTGAAGGAGGGAGAGAGGGTAGAGGACTGATAGTGATAAACGCCCAGTGTGTGTGTGTGTGTATGTGCACGTGTAGGTGTTTGTGACATATTTGGGCAGGGGTCAGCGAGAGTTCCCTGCCACAGTGGAGTGTGTGTGTGTGTGTGTGTGTGTGTTTGAGGGATCAGTGACAGACGAGTTTGATGAAAAGCAAAAGCTGCACGAGTACGTTTGAGCTGCAGAGAACAAAGTCGGCGTTCACACTTTGAATGACTAAAAAGGAGATGCTTCATCTTGGTTTTGCCTTTTAAAGCAGGATTTTTTAAAGGGCCGGCGCGCGGTGTTTGGGTCGAGCCCGTGACCTCCTGGCTCCCCTCTGTGGGTCTCCATTAGCCGGCGAGAGCGAGGATCGATCGGAACAACAGCTCCTACACGCAGTATTAATGTCAGAAAGAATAGGCTGTTACATTAGGCTCCGAAATTCCTGTTGGAATCAATAAACATGTGCATGCGCAGACACACACGCACACACACACACACACACATGCACATGCACACACGCACACACACAGCTTCCAGATGGAGGCCAGTAGTGAAGGCTTAAGTGCAAAGATAATAACCGTTTGATTGGGTTAACAGAGGCAGCTCTGTTTAGAGCCGCCGCTCGGCTCTGCTCGGCGGTAATATGAGGTTGTCTGTCTCCTCTTTCACCTCCAGCTTGTTGAGACGCTCGATTAGTGAAAATCGACTTCATTGTAAAACATTAGCGAGGCAGAATGTACAAAATATGTCGGGGCTTTTCCTCCCGTCTCGCCGCCTTTCAGTCCCAAATGAAAAAATGGATCGTAATTAACCTCATGTGACACTTCCACTTGATTGCACACTGGGAGTCTGCAAAAGCAAAACAGCCTCATTTTGGGCCTTAAATGAGTCACAATTAATTTATTGGCTGAGCTTCTGTTACTCAGACCGAGCCGGAGAATCCACACACACCCTGAACTGGAATCACAAGGTGATGAAGGAGGCGGCCAGCGCTCGTGTTTTTATTTTTGGAAGCTGGTAACATTTGGCTGCAGGGCCGGAAAGTCAATTCTGGTGTGACGTTTTCTGTGCCTGTGTGTGTGTGTGTGTGAGAGAGAGTGTGAGTGTGTGTGCGGCTCAGCAAAGGCGATCTACAAAAACAAGCGACTGCTTTGTTACAGCAGGAAGGCTGAGAGACGTCAAGGAGAGCAGCAAATTGCTTCAGCTGGGAACAGAGGACTTTGAGGGCTCTGCCTTTATTTAAAAGGTGTCAGCTGTTCGCCAGCATCGCGCTGACAAGACCGATATGTTAGAGGATCTCTACATCTCTTCCATCTCCACAGACAGTTATGTAGGCCAAGAGAGCCATTTGCATTTCACTCTAGTCTTGCGAGCATCACCACTTGCTCTGTGAAGGCAGTGATAAAAAAAAAAAAAAAAAAAACTGACTGTGGGAGAGTCTTTGAAGCCGGGCCTCAATTTAGGTCAAACCAGAATTATTAAACAACAGCTTTGCCCCGAGAACAAGACAGCAGCAGACCAGCCGCTCTGACTTACACTCCTCATCTCAGAGAATGAGCTGGAAGCCTCCAAATTAAACTAAGTGGGACGAACACGGCTCGGGGAAAGTGTTGCTACGTTGCTGGGAAACGCTTGGCCAGGTGCTGGAGCCGCTCGGCGACGGTTATTTTAATCATGTTAAACTGAAACAAGGAAATTCTATCAGTGTTTTATTTACAGTGTAAGAAATGAACATTGGAAATGGTTAAGCAATTTCACCAAGCAAATACCAAGAAATGGGTTGCAGCAGTTTGTCTGTCGGCTTCACTTGCAAAATGGGCGCTGGGACTCAACAACTCCCGCTGCTCAGTGGCGGTGGAGATCTCAAAGTAGCTGTCAATCAAAAAGGGGTTCAGCCTTTCCACTCATCTTTCAATCGTCAGGCGGAAGCCCAGCGTCCAGGCCGGCCGAGGCTCCGCCCACTGCTCCATTCACCCCCAGAGACGCTGAGTGTCCGGGGGTGGGACGACATCCTGGCATTTTTCCAATGGGCGTCGAGTTTAGAGGCAATGCAACAACCCCCTCCAGTCAGTCACAGTGAAGGACGTGGAGGCTCGATGATGAGGACGCGGGAATGGAGGAGAAGTTACCAACATCCCGTCAGTCCACTCGAGATCATGATTCTGAACCAACTCATCTTCCAGATGAACATCTTCTAATGCATTTGTAGTCAATGAAATATTAACACAGCAGCACATATTTGACCATTTAATTTCTGACATTTTAGGGAAATCTTAGAATTAGGGCTGCATGATTATGGCCAAATTATAATCACGATTTTCCAGATCAATATTGATATCACGATTTTTTATTTCACTTCCACGTGAATTCATACGAGAACATTTTTCAAAAATAGATATGCCATCACATCACACAACGCAAACCAATGAAAAGGATTAAGGCCATGTAGAAAAGAAATAGGAGTTTGAAAATGGCACTTGGAGGATGAAGACGATTTTCAAACGTTTCGGCGCAGATCATCGTGGCAGCAAAGGATGGCGGTTTCGATGTGAATGTGATCGATCCAGCAGCTCTACCTGGAATTCTCTTAGAGAAACTGCGTCTGATTTGCACGCTGCCGAGGCGCCGTGTCACACACTCACAACTGCATCCGGCAGGTATGAGAGGCCGGGGTGCAAGGCGCGCCTGGAGGCCAGGGTTTGGTGGGGGGGGGGGG
>CAESWR010000242.1:502682-517773 GCA_903171835.1 Mullus surmuletus | reverse complement strand
CTCTGTGAGTCGGGCTTTCAGAGCCTTTATGTTTGGTAATTACAGCACCAGAACAAGGTCAGAGGTCACGTTTCACATGAGGAGGTGAGGAGGACGAGGAGGCTCTGCTGCCATGTGAAGGTCCTGATCTGCTGTGTGACTCACAAACACGCCGACACACTTCAAACACACACCGGTGCGCCTCCTCCGTGCCCCCCCCCCCGGGTCTGAATGTGCTGCGGTGTATGTAGCATCTGCTGCATTTATTTATGAACACACACACACACACACACCACTGGCTTCCACATAAAAGGTTTTTTGAGGGGGGAGTGAGATATCTGCATTGTTCATTCAAGCCTTTAACCGTGCCTGTGTATTTATGTGCGCTCAATAAACGTGTAGGCTATCTCAACAGATGGCCTTTTCAACGCGCTTGCCTCTCAGCGAGGACTCCTGCCAGCTCCAAACACACACACACACACACACACACACTCCTTGAGAGAAGTGTGGTTGCAGCCTTCATGCATGCAAACTGTTGCCAGACTGATTGCATAATGCATCATTTTCTGAGAGCAGAAAGTCGGGAAGCATCATGAAATACTTTTTTCCGTCCCTGTGAATCTTTGTGTGTGGACGTGAATCAGCTGGGTTTGACAGTTTGGGAGTCGTGTCATCATGAAAAGATTAATATTTCAGGAGCGGAGATGCACGTACGAGCTGTGTGTATGTGTGTGTGTGTGTGGTGATGCTCTCTGCACTCAAACCATTATAGGTTCAGGGGACGTCACGTTTTTATGTTTTTTCTGGTTGACGACCAACAGATAAACTCCTGCTGATTGGCTATTTATTCTTGCTTGTGTGTGTGTGTGTGTGTGTGTGTGTGTGTGTGTGTGTGTGTGTGTGAGAGAGTGTGAGTGTGTGCTCACTCCCACTCCACCTACAGTGTGTGGGAATGTTGGCTATATGAACACAATGGTTGAAGAATGATGCAACACGACCGCCTGGATTTGTAACGTGTGTGAATGTGGAGCAGCAGCTGATGAGTCAGAGCCGTTAAATGCGGTTTTCAATTTCTCAAACATGCTTGATGATTTTCAGCACCAGCTGATTGCACATCAGCGACTAATCACTTAGTCACTCACTAAAGACTTGAGATCGGCTCATCTCAGTGTGTGTGTGTGTGTGTGTGTGTGTGTGTGTGTGTTACGATGACGTCACCGTAGGACACCAAAGCCACATGTTCTGCTCCCACAGTGAGTGTTGCTAGGTAGCAGACACATCAAAGTCACTTAATGTGAGGAGCCACTCATTTCATTAAGGGTGTTTGTGGCTTTTTGGGGAGGGGGGGTGTCACCATGGCAACCCAGATCGCTAACAAATAACAGACTATTCCCGGTCGGCGTTGGGATTTTCCTCAAAGCTGCAGGACGAATTATGTGCTGGAAGCTGCGTGACGGACAAACAGGAAGTGAAGTGAATAGTGTTGCGTTAGCATGAGTGCACGTGCGTCTGCGTCTGCTCAGAGTGGAACCGTGGTGGTGGGAAACCAGTGAGCGACTGGGATTCCCCCTCTGCACCACAACTGGCTTAAAGAGATAAATAAATCAGGGTCTGCTGATCTTTGCATGTTTCTCCTCACGATCAGTGTCGCACAACAATAACAACAACAAAGGAAACATAAAAATCCTCACCAGAGCAGACATTTACTTCCTGAGCGGCTCCATGTCGGCATGTCAGCTCTGCTTCTCGCTCTCAGCGCAGAGCAGTGCAAAGAAGCTCTCAGCTGCAGCCTCCTAAGCAGCAGTGGCAGTGATTATTGGCTCCTGATTCTGGCTCTCTCTCGCATGAAGCCGAGTGTTGACTGTGATTTTCTCTCTCATTAATCCCCCCCCAACAGGAAGCCCCGTCCCGTCTCCCAGCTCGTCTCGCAGCAGCAGGTAACTCAGCAGTTCGTGTTGCCCTCACAGCCCAAGAAGGAGAAGAAGGAGAGAGTGGAGAGGGAGAAGAGCGACAGAGAGCCGGCGCTCAAGAAGAACAGTCACAAGAAGATGAGGTAAAGAATGTGTGCTGGAGGAAACATTATCACCGACACATCGCACCTTGAACCTTGAACACCTTGAACCTTGAAACAAACCTTGAAACGCCTCCAAAGCTCCGAGGTGTTCCTCATGTTCCTCACGTCCTCTGTGTGTGTGTGTGTGTGTGTGTGTGTGTTTGCTCCTCAGGCCCAGATTAAAAAACATCGACCGCAGCAGCGCGCAGCACCTGGAGGTGACGGTCGGGGACCTGACGGTCATCATCACAGACTTTAAGGAGAAGGCCAAGCCCTCGTCCACCTCCGCCTCCTCCTCCAGCGCCGCCTCGCTGGCCGACCACCACAGCCAGAACGGCTCCAGCTCAGAGACCACCGAGAAGGGGCTGTCGCGCTCGTCCTCCCCTCGAGGAGAGGGCAGCTCCGTCAACGGGGAGTCCCACTGAGCCTCCACGCGCCCCCCCCCCCACCATCCCCCACCTCCCCCGGCCCCCTGCAAACCCTACGGATCATCAGCCGCTCCAGAGCTGCACAGAAGCCCCCCCCCACACACACACACACATGCACGCAAACACAAACACACACACACACACACATAGCCCTGTCCCCGTCATCCCCACCAGCAGCTCTGGAGCTCCTCACTTTGGAAGCAATACCTGCTCTGCCCTGCGCCTCGCCTTGCAGGAAGCTGCAGCCGACCTCGTCTCCATGTGGACGTTTGATGCGCTGCAGAGGAACTCACACCTTCTCAAGCTCCACGCTTGTATATTTAGCCGCCGCTATCACCTGATGGCCGCGTTTGGTTTTTCCCAGGACTGAGATCTGAGTGGAGAACACGGGGCGAGCTGTGGACTGTGTGCTGCTTCCTCCTCCCCCCTCAGAGGCCCCGCCCCCTCAGAGGCCCCGCCCCCTCGGAGGCTCCACCCCCTCAGGTTCCCCAGCTTTGGTCCTTGATTTTTTGTTGTATGATGAACCCGCCGGCGCCGCCCTCAGCGTCCAGCAGAGCGAACTCATCCTTTTTCACCCTCTGTGTTAAAAAACCTCGAGTGTGTCCCGTCACCTCGGGGTCAGTGACTCCACGCTGACCTTTGACCTCACAGCAAACGTGTCTCCTCCTCTTGTGACGTAGCCACCGCCTCTGCTGGACAACTGAGGAGAGACTTTTCTTTGACTCTTGCTGGCATCAGGCTGGTGATCCACCATGTTTGGAGCCGGTTTAGCCAAGCTGGTGTGTGTTTCCACGTGTGTGTGTGTGTGTGTGTTGAACCCAGAGTAAGCACACGTTTGGTCTTTGGAGAACATCCTGCTTTGGACGGTGCAGCAGGAGTGTGAAGTCTGATTGTAAAGGACCATTCCGCTGATTTGTCTTTGCTGATAATGAAGGCTGCACGTGTGTCGGATTTCCCTCATTTTACGGGCTTGTTTTCAGCCTTTGATGTCGACTCAAATCACTGAGCACTTCACTTATTGAACAAACTGCCAAAAGACCTGATGTCGTCTCTGAGTCTCAGAGTCTCAGAGTCTCAGAGTCGCGGATCTGAAATCTTGGAGCTCATTGATTTTTGTTGGAAGCCATCAATGCTCTCACAGGGGAACTTTCCAACAAAGCTTCAGACACAAAGAGGACTTTTCCATCATTCGATCAGATTTATTGCCCTTCAGTCTCACCACTGCTTGGCTTGGTTGTTCACGTCGACACCAGCTGTGAGGTTCTGACTGATCGGATTCACGAAGAAAAAAAAAGCAGAGAACAGTGATTTGTTTTTTCAGAGTCAAAGAGGACAAAGATATCAGACAGACAGATGTAAGATCAGGAAAGCAGCAAATGTATCATTAGATTGAGTTTATTATGGTTTCCGTGCTCCTCCATAAAACATGAGAGGACTCGCATCGACGTGAAGCTCAGCTGAAAGCTCAGCAGCAGGTGTTTCTCCTTCTTCTCTGGAGGCCGAATCCCAAACACTCCCAAACATTTCTATGCCATACACGTGTCAAGTTGCCAGAAAGATTTTATTAATGTGTTGAGAGACGCCGGGAGACAATGAGCCGCTGATGGAGCTCAGACTCGCCCCCACTCACTGCGGGGGGGGGGGGCTCTGTCAACCACTGAGGGGGCGTGGCCATGACTGGAAGAGGAGGAGTGTTCCACCTTAACGGAGCAGCATTAGCAGCCACGTGCACTCGACAATGACTGTTAGCTCTCACACACACACTCACACACACACACACACACACACACACACACCCTCAGCACCGCACGCCAAAACAAAGGCAACATGATGCACTTGACAATTAACGGCTGTCACACTGCAGCAGGAAGCTCGGTGATTGGCTGGCGTTGGTGCTTCCTCAGGCGGGAGGCACTGAGCGTTTGCACTCGATGATGAGTGATGTTAGCGGGACGGCCGGCCGGTCACAGATTTACGGCCGCAACGTTGTCTTCCAAACGTAGCGTGATGACAGACGGCCGAGCTCTTAAATCAGCTGCATCTTCTAAATGAGGTCGAAGCTCAGAACGGAGTCACGGCGGCGGCGTGTTTGCTGCGACTCAGCTCCGAGCGCCGGCGGCCGCAGCTGGAAACGCCGACTCCCTCAGTGTGATTTAATGCAGCGGAATTCATGATGTCGTCTGACCCATTTGCATTCCCCTGTGTGTGTGTGTGTGTGTGTGTGTGTGTGTGTGTGTGTGTGTTCGGGCTCCACCAGAACCTGCATCCGAGATTCAAAGTGACCCGAGTGTTTGTTCCAGCAGAACGGCAGAAGAGAAAACACTGCTCACAGTGGGTGTGGTGACAAGCTGTTTATCACACACACACACGCTGCACACACACACACACACACACACACACACACACCTCGTGCCTCTGCAAACGCTGGAATAATTCTTCAGAACCCTCAAACGTGTACAATCCTGCTAAAGTGGTGCAACATTGGATTCCGTGACTCCCCGAGGTGGAGACTTGGCTCGGCCTCGTCAGACTCGCTGCTCCTCAGCTTTCTGGATCTTCCCAAGCTGCACCAGCACCTGCCGGCGTCCCAGCTGGAACTTGCGCCGAGTGGTGGCGCCTCAGCGGACTCGCCCCCGGACACAGAACCAACACGGCGCTCGCATGAGGGAAAAGAGACCCGACAAAAAGGAAAAAAACAGACTTTTGGAGGCGTTTGCTGTGCAGGCGGCGGCTCCCGGCGAGACGGACTCCGCAGACTCCACAGACCTTCCTCCGTTTTGACGTAGCAAAGCAGAGGAGCTTTAGAGGAACTTCAAAGTCCCAGCAGAGCAACTATAGATCAACCTAACTACACCATAACTTATAAAAACCCGTAGAGTTACACAGATAAATGGATATTTCTAAAATATTGTACTACAATGTTTTGATGTGGTTGTATTATCCATCATATCAGTGTTATTGTCAAGAACCTTTTTTTAATTTAAGGTTTTAGCACCGACCCTGAGCGGCGCCTCGGCGCGATGACGACGATGATGACGATGACGACGATGATGATGATGATGACGACGATGGCGACGGCGACGGCGGTCCCAGTGTAATGTGGGAAGGCCATGTCTGCTGGTATTGTTGACCGTGTCAGCGCTCGGCCGCTCTGGCTGCACTAGCTGGGACTACGTGTGTGTGCGAGTCGGCCGGAGCCACTTGGGGTTCTTTGGTTTTTGTTATTCGATTGTGGAAATGAAACGACACTCGAGTTGGTGTCACTTATTTGAATTTCATCTTTGCTTTGCCATGCTCAGTTGTTTTAAAATGTGTGGAACTTGTTTATTACATGTCTGTATAAGAAAATAACAAAACCCTGTCAAAAAAAAGCCCGACTCTGATGCACTTTGGATTTTGTTCTTCCTCCATCTTTTCAACACTCGGCGTTTTCAGACGCCTGATCTCTCACATGCATTTTTAAATCTCTAAATGCCTTTTTGTTTGCTGGTTTTGCTCCATCTGCTGAACCACAATACATGCAGGTTCAGAGTTCATTTGGATCAGGACTATCACACACACATTTAAAGCAGTCTCGTGACTCTCCAGCAGGTATTATTTTCTTCTGTATTTAAAGTCATTATGAATTTGCATTCTTCTTTTCTGCAACACTAAATGAAAATGTCATTGACATTCTGGTCTGTGTGTCTGATGCAGCCGCCTCAATGAGGAGCGTGAATGGGCCTTTTCAGAGGTGAAGCCAATTGAGGGTTGCTATGGCGCGCGGGGGGGTGGGGGCTGGAATCAACTCTGCTTATCGCTCCCACCCTTCCCCCATCTGGGGTCTCGACCTCCAGGCTCTGTTCACTGATCTGCGTCAAGGTCCCGCAGTTTGGAGTCGAGAGGAGATGTGGAAACTTGCCTTTGCCTTCAGAATAAAAGCACGTGTGCGGCGCAGTGCAGCGTCCAGGGTGCAGCTGGGACCAAAGTCAGGGTCCGTCATCAAAGGAGCATCTCGGGAACACGTCCAAACAGGAAGTTAGGCATTTGAAGTGGTTTCACGATGGCAGAGAGAAACTGTAGAAATGTCCCGACACAGAGCGCAGCGGAGAATGGACTTCATTTTACTGCATGTCGGAGATGCAGCGGCTGCCGTGTCGGAGCTGTGATTCAGGTGTGCGGGTCATTCCTCAGTGGATGGAATTATTCTGTGTTTAGATGGAGCTTAAATGAATTCCCCCCCGTTCATTTCCCCGCTGCACATGTGACACATTTCAGCCTCGGCCCGCTTCTGTTTTAGGACAAACAGCATTTTACATTCTGATGAGGATTCAAGGAGACTTAATTGTCATTCCAACAACATACACTTTGTACAACATTAAGTACCAAGGCTGAGTCAGCCAAGAGCAACAACATGTAACCACAGCATTAACGTATACAAACAGCATTTACATAAAATAACCACAACAGTATTTGAATTATTGAATTATCTATCGCTTAAATGTAAAAATGACTTCATTCTTGAGGGTAGCAGGTGTGTGTGTGTGTGTGTGTGAGAGAGAGAGAAGGGGGCCGTCAGAGTTCAACAGTCAAACATCTTGTAGGTAGAAGCTGTTAGAAGCTGTTGATTTTGTTGTTCCTCCTGCAGATGGTGTGTTTGATGGTGTGTTTGTGTGTGTTTGATGGTGTGTTTGATGGTGTGTTTGATGGTGTGTTTGTGTGTGTTTGATGGTGTGTTTGTGTGTGTTTGATGGTGTGTGTTGTGTGTGTTTGATGGTGTGTTTGATGGTGTGTTTGTGTGTGTTTGATGGTGTGTTTGTGTGTGTTTGATGGTGTGTGTTGTGTGTGTTTGATGGTGTGTGTTGTGTGTGTTTGATGGTGTGTGTTGTGTGTGTTTGATGGTGTGTTTGTGTGTGTTTCCATCTCATCGTCAGTCTGAGGCTCTGAGGGAGTGCGCGCTGCAGAGCCGCTGTGCGGCCACCAGAGGGCGCGTGTTCGCCGCGCCGGCCTTTATTGTGTGAATCCGGAGCGGAAGCGCGTGTCTGTTTGAGGCTGTTTGAGGCTGTTCCTCCCCGCCTCTCCTCCCTCTGTTCTCTCTGTCCTCTCTCTCCCCCCTCTGTCCTCTCTCTCCTCCCTCTCTCTCTCCCCCCCGGGTCATGCCCGCGGCCCCCGGTGTGCCCCCCAGTGAGACCCCGGGATGCGGCGCCGCCTCCGAGCGCTGCTGCTGTGCGCGGCCCTCTCCATCCTCTGCATCCTCTCCATCCTCTCCATCCTCTCGGGCCTCTTCGTCCACAGCAGCGTCTCACACGCGGACGCGACCCCCGGAGGAGGCGCAGCGCGGAGGGGCTTCATCCCGGCCAGAGCCCCCGCTGCCCGGCGAGGGTCCGCGGACAAAGACGGAGCCCCGGAGCCGCGCTGGTACAACAGGTGAGAGGCGGGACTTTAACTCTGTGAGCGCGGGGTCTCCGGGGTCTCCAGAGGGTCTCCGGGGGTCTCCAGAGGGTCTCCAGAGGGTCTCCGGGGTCTCCGGAGGGTCTCCGGGGGGCTGCGGGGTCTCCGGGGGGCTGCGGAGGGTCTCCGGGGGGCTGCGGGGTCTCCGGGGGGCTGCGGGGGTCTCCGGGGGTCCGTGTGAAGGAATGTGGGTCGTCTGGCCTCACTTGGCAGCGGAGTGACGGTGAGAGTTGGTGCTGACGCGAGATTTGTCCTCTGAGAAGGTCCAGGTTGAAGGACGGGAATCAGTCCTGAACGCCAGTGTTCGCGGAGAAGCTGCAGGTGGTCTCAGAGATGGGAGAAGCTGCAGGTGGTCTCAGAGACAGGAGAAGCTGCAGGTGGTCTCAGAGCGACGGAGGAAAGAGAGCAGCCGAAGCCTCGGGTGGAAGTGGAGCTGCAGAGCTGAGAGCAGCAGCAGGAGCACATCTGGATTTCACTGCAATGAAATGATGAGAGATCTTCAGAAATAAAATCAAAAGTTTTCTCAGGAAGGGACGACTTCAGAAAGAAGTGACCGCTCACATCCATCACGCGCACGTTGTTTTAGGAGGATAATGATGGACTCTGTGCTCCAATAATAATCAAAGGCCCCTCGGAGGGTCTCGCACCTTCTGCAGCGTTCACATGATAAACTCCAGCATCCTCAGACCACTGAGACCTTCACCGGAGGTCCCACCACGTCCAACACGGGCTGCAGGATCCTCAAATTAATCCTCGTCATATGTGCCCCCCCCCCAGGTACATCATGCTCCAGCGGGGCCACATGGAGGCGGCGGCCGTCGGGGGGCCGCAGCCCCCCATGCAGCTGGCCGTGGTGGCCTGTGGCGAGAGGCTGGAGGAGACGCTCACCATGATAAAGTCGGCGGTGCTGCTCAGCATCAAACACCTCCACTTTCACATCTTTGCAGAAGATCAGCTGCACTCCAGCTTCATGGAGGCGGTGAGTGAGCAGAGACGGGGGGGCGAGGGGGGCGAGGGGGCGGAGCCTGTGAGTCTGACTGACGCGGTGTCTTTGTGTCCCAGTTGGAGTCGTGGCCGGGTTACATCAGCTCCAGGTTCAACTACAGCCTCTACACCATCAGCTTCCCCAGCGCCAACGCCGCCGAGTGGCAGCGGCTCTTCAAACCCTGCGCGTCGCAGCGCCTCTTCCTGCCTGTGAGTCCACTTCCTGCGGCCGCAGACGCTCGCTTCTCCTCCACGAGGGGCTTCAAATGACACCTGTGTCGCCTGTGTGTGTGTGTGTGTGTGTGTGTGTGTGTGTGTGTGTGTGTGTGTGCAGCTCATCCTAAAGCACGTGGATTCTGTGATCTACGTGGACTCCGACATCGTCTTCCTGCAGCCCGTGGACCGGCTGTGGTCCTTCCTGTCCAGCTTTAACTCCTCCCAGCTGGCGGCCATGGCGCCGGAGCACGAGGAGCCGCGGATAGCCTGGTACAACCGCTTCGCCCGCCACCCCTTCTACGGCAGAACGGGCGTCAACTCGGGCGTCATGCTGATGAACATGACGAGGATGAGGAGCATGTTCTTCAAGGTATGGGCGGAGTCAGAGGCACAGCTTCTGTTGGTGTCAATTATTTTATTTTGAAAGTTTCCTTTCGTCAACGGTTTTGTTTTGATTTCCCTTATTTTCTCACATGTATAATCACCAACTCTTCCTTTCCTCTGCAATGAGAATCAGCTGAGGTTGCTGCTGCTTCTCAGCTGAAAAGACGCGCTCACGTCCTGTCTTCAAAACAAAAGCACCACTGTTGTTGAGAAGGATTGCCTTTATTTTGGCTTTCTGCATGTGCACTCCCATCAGTGTCCACCGGGTGTCACCCTTCTGCTGTCTTTGTTGCTCTGCGGCTGTGACGCCGTAAAACTCCTCTGCTTGTGTTTGCGTCCTCAGAGCGACATGACGTCTGTGGGGCTCCGCTGGGAGGAGCTGCTGATGCCGCTGCTTCAAAAATACAAACTCAACATCACCTGGGGAGACCAGGACCTCCTCAACATCATCTTCCACCACAACCCGGGTGGGTTCACGCCCAACACGTCCAACACGCCCAACAGCACGCATGTCTTTGACACCATGTTGATTTCAGCTCATCAGAGGAGTCCGTCTGGAGGATCTGTAGCTCACCTGTGTGTGTGTGTGTGTGTGTGTGTGTGTTGTCCAGAGTGCCTGCTGGAGTTCCCCTGTCAGTGGAATTACCGACCCGACCACTGCATCTACGGCAGCAACTGCGCCTCGGCGGAGGAGGAAGGCGTCTACATTCTGCACGGGAACCGCGGCGTCTACCACGACCAGAAGCAGCCGGCCTTCAGAGCCGTCTACGAGGCCATACGCCAGGTGAGCGGGCGGCGCGGGGCCGAGAGGGAGGCTGCACGGCGCACAAATCTACACGACAGAGTCCCGCCCCCCTGCTCGCAGCAAAGAGGGGGACGATCCGTTTGTTTATGGGGAGAAAACCGCTCCTTTTACGTCAGTAGAAGTCAGTATTTGGGTCCAACGGGGTTAAAAAACTCTTTGAAGCTGCTCCAGATCAGATCAGTCTCCACCTGCTGCGTCTCATGTTGTGCACTTACTTTAAGCCCCGCCTCCAGCTGCATGGCGGTGTGTTCTGGGTGATGGGGTTGCAGCGGCAGCGTGAAAGAGCAGGCGTGAAGACGCTGAGGAGGGATTGTGATGTGATGTGAGGAGCTGAGGAGGCTTCGTGACACATTCATCACAGGTGGAAACACTGACGCCTCCTGCATCCACGTTACACAACTGCATGGGCGCAGATACGTCATGGCGGCGTGCAGAGGTTTCCCAAACACAGCAGCAAGGTGGACAGCAGCCGTTAGCGCGCTAAGCTAGGAGCCTTCCAGTGACTGAGCACCAAGAAGTCCTCAACTCTGGAGAAGGTGATGGAGGACACTGGTGATGGAGGACTCAGCGAGGAGCAGAGCAAAGCGAGTGGCTTTCAGTAGGACGGAGCGTCACTGCGTCCTCACTCTTCATTCTGCATCAGCTGACAGGATGGGAGCACATTTCGTCTTCAAAACAAAAGCACCGCAATTTCTCAGGCTTCTATTTTTGTAAATGGCAGGAAGTTGTGCTTCTCCATGGCGTCTCCATGGTAACGTATTGACCTGAAAAGTGTTTCAAACTTCACAAAGTGAGCTGTGAAGGTCAGTGACGGAGCTTCTAACCTCCCTCCCTCCACGCTCCTCCTCCTTCCCCTCCAGCAGAAGGCGAGGAGCTCATTCCGCCCGTGAGGACGTTTATGGTTGTTTACCGGCGGCGTGATGATATCGACGACTCTGCTGCTATTTACTTAATGAAGCCATCAACTCCAGCCTCATTGCCTTCTTATTAACAAAGTATTGAACACGGATCAGGGTGATGCTGGATCTATACCTCATCCTCGCCGCTCACTTTAGAAGAGCCGATCAATGGGCGCAGTGACACACACACACACACACACACACACGCCTACCTGTTCTTTAAACACACACACGGGGGTGTGTAACACGCATGAAAACACACAGCTTCTCCAATAAGCTCCTCACGTTGTGTATTGATACTTCTATGGATGTGCCATTACGTGTGCTTGGCCGGGAGCAGCGAGGAGTGTGTGTATCGATCCTCGCCGCGTTTAATGTCACTCGACACACTCCGTCATCCCTTCCACCTCCGGCTTCCGTGAGTGTGTGACGTCAATCACCACCAGAATGCAGAGCCAGGAGAGTGTGAAGGTTGTGCAAGAAAGTCTCCCCGTTTCAGTGATTTCTCATGTTGACTCTCAACATCTTCACTCATTTGGGTGAAAAACCACCAAGACTTCAACATGCTTCATGCTTGGATGTTTTCGGAGCATCGCGACTCAGCGACTCGTCCCCTCATGATGTGATGGCTAAAACATCCCAAGAGGGAGGCAAAGGCTTTTAAAAGTCGTATTCCGTGCTCCACCCAAGCACTAATAATCAATAATGGATTGAGCTGGATAAAAAAAAGGTCAGGATTTTTACGGGTTCTTGATGAATTGCTGGTTTTAAATCCTCCGTCCCCCGAGAATTGATGTCACAATTACACTAATTGAAGGAAAGCAGCCAATCTTCCCAGCTGGGAAATCGGTTCTTAGTTAATATCTGAAGTTTTCGGGTGATTGAAGGATTAATTAACGATTTCCTTCATGTTTTATTAATTTCTGGAATATTGGAGCTTTTAAAGTGTCTATTTGCTCGTGAAAGCAGATAATCTGCTTCATAACTGAATGGTTCATGTCAATCAGAGGCGTTGCACAAAGAATCATGAGTCCAGCCGTCTCTCCTCTCCTCTCCTCCCGCCTGTGTCTCTCTGTCTCCCTCTCTCTCTCTCTCCCTCTCTCTCTCTCTCTCTCCCTCTCTCTCCCTCCACCGACCGACCGAGCAGAGCTTCGGGAAGCGGCTGTTAAATTTTTACAGCCTGCACAGAGTTTAGAGTTGGGAGTCGACGCAGCAGCAGCAGCATCCGCTGTCATCCGCACAAAATCAATACAGCAACTGTAAATGCAACTTTATGACTGCAGGGTGTGTGTGTGTGTGTGTGTGTGCGTGCCTGCTCGTAAAAGTGCCATTCTCTTTGTGACCCAATATCAGGAAGCCGACCGCAAGCAAATGAGCCAGCATAAAAAAGTGGTAATTCCCCTTTGATTTCCTCGGAGCGTTGTAAAGGCTCCTTCATTATTGGGAAGATGTGAAGGTTAGTCGTGATCCCAGGCTTTAGGACGCCGAGCCGCCACAGCGCCACACGCTGGCCGGGCCCTCAGCTGTTAGCCCTCAGCTGTTAGCCCTCAGCTGTTAGCAGACACTCGGGTCAGCAGCCCTCGTGGAGTTGAAGCCATTTGAGTGAGTGAGTTCATCCGGGCTTTGCAGGCTGCGTCACACAGACCTCGTGTCTCTGAGGATCATTTCAACACGACTCCGCGTTCTCACAGCGTGATGAGGGTCAGACCACTTTGGTTTGGAAGGCAGTTTTTTCTGTTTCCACTGTCAGAAGGTGTGAAAGGGAGCAATGGAACTGATCTGCTCCTCTCACTTTTTGGTAGCTTCAGCTGGTGTCACCGAACGTGTGCGTGAGATTCTTAGGGGGCGGAGCTAAGCCCACTGCAGGCACCCGAGAAGGCTAATGTTTCCCCACAAAACACTCTGGGTTTTCCTCGACACGGTGGTTGACCAACTGAGCTGTTTGAAAGTTCAAGAACGAGACCCAAAAGGCAATCAGTGGGGAGTCGCTGGGAGACTGCAAACAGCTGTTTGTTCAGAAAACAACACTTTTTTTCTTCTCCTCCTTCTTCTTCTTAAGAGAAAGAAAACCCACACACAGAGTCACACGCCCATTCAACCCAGACCGCTAACTGAAGGTGTTAGCCGTCCGGAGTCACACACACATGTGAGCTGCGGCCGCCGGCCTGCTTTTACAGAGCAGCAGGCTGACGAGCAGCAGGTGGAGGCGATGAGCAGCAGCCGCCCACTGACCAGCTGGTCAGAGCCGCTGCAGCTCATTGGCTGAAACTCCAATAACAAAAACCACAGCAATGAAATGCTGCTTTCATCATCTAAGTTTTCAGCATCAATCATGCTTTGTATTAGTGTTGGAATCTGAATGTGTGTTTCCCGCTCTGTTCCTCCAGTACTCGTTTGGCACCGACCCGATGACGTGTTTGCTGGCTCCTCTGGAGGAGCAGCTGCTGAAGACGACACACACCTACTGTGGCAAATCACACACACTCTTCACCAAGACACTGACGCAGAGCCTGACCAACATCAAAGACAGCAGCCCGCACCGATGGTGACAGGGGCACACACACACACACACACGCACACACACACACACACACACACAAACAAACAAACGATGTTTGTTTGACAACTAATGAGGGAACTGATCAGCTGATTGAAGGATCATTCACCTCCATGATTTGTAGTCGGACACGTTTTCTTATTCAAAGTTGCTCTGTATGAGAGCGTGAAATCTACTTGGAAGAAACAAAAAGTCGACCAGTTGACCTCGGAGCAAAGAACTGGACTTTCCGGGAAATTAGAAGACGGACGCGTGATCTTCTCTTTTTTCTCCTCCATGTTGTCTTCGTGTTCTCTGACTCGTTCTGGATAAAGATCACAGAAGTTTGGGACCCTCGACTTTCCATATTGGAGAATTTATTGAACCACGTGAAACACTCTTGTTATAAGAGGCGTATCTGAAGTGGGGGCGGGGCTTAGCACGGCCCGCCCCCATCCATGCACTGGACCACTTTCCAACCAACCACGTCCTGGTGTGGAGCGCTGCCGTCTGATGCCCGACACGTTCAGGCTCATCATGTGACTCCACATTCCTGTGTTTTCAGGAAATAATGTGATTGTAAAATGTCTTTTGGTCTTTTTTAAGGATGTCACGTCGAAGTAGACGCTCCTCTTTGCTGGAATGTTTCTGACGTTTGTGCAGAAAAAAATGCTGATAAACATAAAAATAAGCTGCAAGTATCTCCACTGATACCAAAGTTGTGTTTTGTCACGGTGTTTTTGGCGCCGCTGAATGTATTGGAACTCTTTAAAGGTCTCGCTTTTATCTCTCCATGTTTTTAAAATGTATTTGCAGTGTCTTTTATTAAACTTCACCTGTTTTCTATGTTTGTGCTGTGTTGTTTGTAACCACCAGGGGGCAGCACTTTCTCACATGAACAGCAGTTTAGTCAAAGGAGTGTTTTCAGACATTCTGGGAGTTTGTTTTGAAGCAGAAATGTAACATGACTGTTATCATATTAGTCATAATGATGAGGCTTGTTTCAGTCTCTTCAAAGGTTTGTTCTGATTGTTTTTGTTGTAACGTCGGTTGCCTCGCGGGTTCTCGGCCACAAACAAACATTCAATAACTATTCTCTGACCGTCAGAAGGACACTTTGTTCGTTTCCTTTATGAGGCTCCAACCTGAGGAAGATGGATGCCGCTCTCGCATCGCCTCCTCGCAGAGATCAATGTGCTCGCCAATAATCTATGACCGGACCACCCGAGGCGCCTCGCCGCTCCTGCCCGCCATTCCGCCGCGCTCATAAAGTGTAAGTGATGGACCAATAACAAAGCTGCTCGGGCGTCGGTCTGTGCCACTGCACGCCGTCGACTGTAGGGAATAAATGGGTTTATGCTTATTCCCATTAGGGGG
>CAESWR010000242.1:476476-482418 GCA_903171835.1 Mullus surmuletus | reverse complement strand
CAGCCATCCCACTGTGAATACATGAATACCGTAAACTGTCGTGACATGATGAATTATTACGCGTGTTGTCGAGCCAACAAACATCCAAATGCTTTACGGCTTCCTGCGAGTGTGAGCGTGGAGATCAGGAGCTTCTTCTGTTTTTCTTCAATTAGTGATTAATGAATGTATAAAAATATTTAAAAAAAAAAAAATCTGAGCTGAATGGAGCTCAACAGTGACGAGTTGACAGGTTGCAAATATGATACATTTTAATTGACGGATCAAATCATTTAAAGGGAAGCCACAGAACAGGAAACATTGATCAGATGGCTCGTAAAAATTTACAATAAATAGAAATGACAGTAAACAATATAAATATGAATCTATAGAACATTTGAACATAATTCACACGTTCAGAATTCAAGGTTTGACTGAAGGATGAGCGGCCTCGGTCGGAGCGCTGACGGTGAGTTGAGGTAAAACTGGAAGGAAAAGTTTCCCAGCTCGTCAAAAACGTGGGAAGGCAACATCAGCAGGCGAGGAGACAAACGATCGGACCAATCAGGCGGCGCCGCCTCGGACCTCCAGGGCTTCATCATTCAACACAAAGAGGAAGTGACAGCAAAGATGTTCACAGTACGTCGACATTCAGTGTAAAAAACGTCCTTACAAAAAGTCTTTGAGATTACAAAGCCTGAAAAATACTGGATTCTCACCGGTATAAAAAACGCCACCTTGAACGAGGCGAGAGAAGCTTCATAGCAATCAAACGACGGAGACACGAGACACGACGAAGACGCGACGCGGCGCCGGCTCGGGGGGGGGGTTGGGGGGCGTGTCCAAACCGACGTGCTACCAAACTCATCTGGGCCAGGATCTGACACATCCCACGCAAGGAGTCTGAGTCAGAGTGGTTCTTCAAGTGAAGGATGCTACAAGTTCTCAGCAGGGTTTTTGGACATTCCTGATTCAGAAGATCTGCGCGGCGGCTACACGGTGGTGACGGACAGGAAGGCGTTGTGGACTTTGGAGCCCTCGGGGACGCGCGCGCCATGGCTCATCAGCTCCTGGATGGTCATCCAGTTGTCCAGAATCTTTTTGTTCCTCTTCTTCATCATCTTCTTGTGGCTGAGCTCCAGGATGTTGAGCTCCCTGCGGCCCTCGGCGCCGCTGGCCGGCCCCTCCCTCAGACACTCCAGCCGGCTCTTCTGCATGAACTCCCTCCTCTTCCTCTGCTCGCGCGCTCGGGCCAGGTGCTGCTTCCGCTCCTCCTTGCTCCAGTAGCGGCCCATCTTCATCTCGCTCATGGCGTCGTCGTCCGTGGTCATGCCGCCGCTGCGCTCCTCTCGGATGCGCAGCGCTCGCTCCCTCAGGATGCGGTCGCGGGCGGGCCGGCGCGCCACGTAGCGCGAACCGTCGGCTCGGACCTTCACCTTCCACTCCAGGCGCGGCTCGCCGGGGCGGAGCGAGCGCGGCTCCCTGCAGACGCTCAGCAGACTCAGCTGGCTCTGCGAGTATTCCAGGGAGGAGTGCTGCTGCAGCAGCTGCATGTAGCTCTGCAAGGAGACACAGCGTTAGTTAGCACACAGCCGCTCGCACCGGGGAAGCAGAGACAGACAACCTTTCTGAGCACTTATGCACGGCCCTGCACTCTTCGGTCCAGGTACAAAGAGTGGGGGGATGGTTGTTGTGCTGTTGCTGCCCCCCACACTGTGGAACAAACGCCCCCCAACATTCGTACCACTACTGAAAAACTGTTAAATTAGCTTTGGACCCTGATGAGGGCAGCCCTGTTTTAAGGTGTATTCAATTTCATGTATTGTTTGTATGTATCATTTTTATGCTTTGCTTTATTTATCATTTTCATGTATTGTTTTACGACTCTTGGTTTTTGTAAAGGGCTATTCAAATAAACGTGACTTGATTTGATCGATTATGCGACTTTTATTCAATAAAGGCAATGGACTACACAAGGTTTTAATCTTATATCATTTTCCAACCACGTAACAACTCGATATAAGACTTTTGTAGTTTTGGGGGATTTATGCAGCAAAAACCCTCCTCTATGTGGCGGCTTTTATAAAAAGAAAAAATTGTGTTTCATCACATCCGTCTTCACTATTCACAGCAATCACGAAGTGACCGTGTTTTTACGTCAGGCAATTAACGCCACTGATATTCCCACGGCAACGAAAAAGGAGAGTGTGAAAACATTCAACATCTGAAGCGTTCTGCAGACGTGTGTGTGGAAATCTTTGTCAGCTCTGCATATTTGAAATATTTTGGGCAGAAACTGACAATTCATGCAGCAACATGCGGCCTCTGGTCACTAACGTGTTGCTCGCTGCCGTGTGTGTGGCGGGACCGGCCCTTTGCTGCTGCCTTTCTGGCTGCGTGCCCACCTGAAGCTGGCGCGCCCCCGCCGGGCCGGCGTAGGGGGCGGTCTGGTAGGAGGGGTAGGGCAGCTCCCTCCTCCTGCTCCTCCCTCTCTTCTCGCACCGCTCGTCGTCGGCGGGCAGCGCGGGGTCCGACTCAGAGCGGGAGGGGTTGCTCTGGTCCGGGCTGCTGGAGAAGACGCTCCCCGGCTCTGCGGGGGCCGGGTGGGGGGCGGGGGCCGGGGCGGGGGCTCCCTGCGGCGTGGGGATGGGGATGGGGATGGGGCCGGAGGGCGGCGAGCAGGAGGCGGCCATGCGGAGGTTTTTCTGGTTGGTGATGCTGACGTGTCTCTGCAGCGAGTGCTCTGGCGAGCGCTCCAAGCCCAGCGGGGTGGAGCGCGCGCTCTCCGCCGTGTTGTAGGCGCTGGAGCTGTCCTTCTCGCGCAGCTTGTCGCCGTCCGACCTCTCCGGCTGCTCGTGGATGTCGGCCAGCCTGCCGTGCCGCGGCTGGCCGTGCCGCGGCGAGCCCGGCGGAGGCTGCGGGGGGTCCTGCGCCTGGCGGAGCTGGTGGGCCTGCATGATGCTCTGGCACTCCAGCTCGATGCTGCGCAGCTCCTCGTTCAGCATCCTCAGCTCCTGCTCCACCCCCCCGCGCTCCATGTCGTCCTCGCCGTCTCCGCCCCCCCCCTGCTCGGTGAGGCTGCACTCGATGCTGTGTCTGATGGAGTACACGCCGCACTCGCCGCCGTTCCGGATTTGACACTTGAGCTCCAGGAGCTGCTGGAAGCGGTTCTCCAGGCCCAGGATTCCGCCCCCGTTGTTGCGGAGACTCAGGCCGCCCTCGGGGCCTCTGGGCGACGCCCTCTGGCCGTGCTGCTCCTGCGGCGCTCGGGCCGCTCGCCGCGTGTGCGGGTGCTCGGCCCGCCACTGCTCCCTCAGACAGTGGGCCGCGCCGCGCCGCTGCAGGCGGGCCAGCAGGGGGCGGTGCTCGGGACTGTCGGTGCTGCGGCCGAAGCCGCTGTCCTTGTCCTGGTTGTTGGAGGAGCAGGTGGCCGTGTCGGTCGTCAGCTCGTCATCCGGGTGCTGACGGATGAGGAACAAAACACACATGAGCTTTTTCAGCTCGTTGACTCCGCCCCTCCTCGCCACCTGCCTCCTCTCTCCCCTCCAGCGTGAAATGTGAGCGCTCACCTCCTCCCCTCCGTCACAGCGACGCTCCCTCTGCTTCCTACGCTCCTCCAGGATCTCCATCTTCAGTTCCTCCACCAGCTCCTGTTGCTCATCATCAAGCCACACCTCCTCCTCCAGCTGAAATCACACACACACTGTGTCAGAGTCTCCCTGTGTGTGTGTGTGTGTGTGTGTGTGTGTGTGTGTGTGTCTGAGTGCAGAGAGCTCCACACAATCACGCCTGGCGGTTGAAAGGAGCAGCACTTAGCAGGCAGCTGTTGACAACTTGTCAAGATAAGGCAGAGAGCCTGTGTAGGTGCGTGTGTGTGTGCACGTAGGTGTGTGTGTTCACCTGGGTTTCTGGCCTTGTCACGAGCAGCACGATGCTCCTCGCATCTTCACTCGACAACAAGGCGACGGCCTTTTCTCTGTCCTGCACTTCACAGCCGTTTATCTGCGAGTGTGAATGAGCCAGTTTAGAAAATGATGGTCTGACGTCCTGAAAAAGCACAAATGCTTCTCAAACACACACAAACCCGGCTGCTGTTTTTCGCTCCTTTATTAGTGGTATCAACACATTTTCTTCTTCTTCCCGTCTGTTTCCGTGTCCCTCCCTACGAGCCACTGTAGCGGCGTGCGATAACGCTCGGCAAGGGGAGTCAAGCAGAGGAGCTCAGTGCGCCCCCCCGAGAGTCGCTCTCACACACATCCAGACACACAATTAACTGCTCTCTGACAGCTGGCGTTCATCTTTCCCTCACCAGAGTAATGGGGCTGTCAGAGGGAGATAATAGGGCCTGGAGTACAGCCGGCCTCGCCGCTCGCAATCACTCAGCACCGGGAAACAGAAACATCGAGCGGACGGACGGGCGGGCGGACGGGCGGGCGGACGGACGGACGGACGCGGGGGTGAGGCTGCGCTCGCTGGCTCGCCGCGCAGCCAGCAGAGACGTTTGATTCTTTCATGAAATGCAGAGAGCATCAAAGAGTGCCAGCATGACTAACATGTCACTGCTTTGTTATCATCACATTGTGGCTGCATCGCGATGACGGTAAATCACCTTAAACACACGCGTCACATCAATTATTCTGCAGTTTGTTTCCTCTGAATCGAGTGGAAAAAGCACGTGTGTGTGTGTGTGTGAACAGGATCAGTGGAACTCTTGCGTCACGGCCAATTAGGCCACATTTTCATTCAGCAGAAATCATTTCCCATTAGAGTTTGTGCAGAATTTTCCCTCATAAACACGACTGCAGCACTAATGTACGAGTACGATCAAACATCACATCAACAAGCTCTAAGGATCTCAAACCAGCTCAGGCAAAACGCCTGCAGGAGCCATCAATGGCAACTTAAGAAGGTGAGCCAGCAAAGAGCAGCCAATCAGACGGGACGAGCACCCGGAGTGAAGGTGTGTTTCCAATCAACTCATCAACGAGGTGCGATCAGGACATGAAGCCTCCAAACAAAGTGGCTACGTTTCCATGCAGTCAATGAGCCTTTTCTAAGTTGAATATCAGCAATAACCCGGTTGTGCGCGGCCATGAAAACACCAATAACACATTAGAATAAGTGGAATATGCTTAAATCACTGCATGTTCTGTATCCATCACTTGTATTACCATATCTGTATGATTGTGTGCAGGTTTGGGGGAGCACACACAAAAGCATCTAGCATTATTCATGCTACAAAAAAGGGTTTCTAAAGTCATAAACACTGTGGTCATTGTGACCAATTGATTACAATCACCATGGAGACAGGAAGAACCCTGTTTGCTCACACATGGAAACGCCTTATTCACAATGTTTCAGGAACCGGAATATGGACCTTAACCCCAATATGGACCTACGGAAGGTCTTTATAGATCCTATATTAACAGGTGTGTGTGTGTGTGTGTGTGTGTGTGTGTGTGTGTGTGTGTGTGTGTGTGTGCACTTTAATAAAGCTGGACTGACAGTTGACACGACACATAATTGTGAATATTGTCAAACCGTTGTCAGGAGAAAAGAGATTGATGGAGAGAATCAGACCCAAAGTGCAGAGACACGATGCTGGAGGGAGGCGGAGACGAGCTCCCTCGTCACCACCTGCTGAGGAAGCCGGACCGATCGCGCCCGTTACCACTTCCTGTCATGAGCCGCGTGACGGCTGCACGACGTTATTTGTGTCTTGGAATCGTGTCTTGGTGCAGCCGGTGTGGCGATGTTCGCCCTCCTCGGGCTCATCCCGCCGCTCTGAGCCGCCGCGTCGCTGCTCTCCTTAGACTCCGACGGAAGCAGGTCGGAGCGGCGGCCGTGCACGACCTCCGACCTTGTGTAACTGAGCACTGCAGAGCGACTCCCACATAACGAGGAGGAGAGCGAGAGGAGGAGGAGGCGGCGTTAGAGATGATGGAGCGCTCGGCCGCGCGGTG
>CAESWR010000242.1:471476-473976 GCA_903171835.1 Mullus surmuletus | reverse complement strand
AACTCTCCTTTTAACCTGCTGAAGGTGAAAGAAAATCCAAAGATCCGTGTGTGTGTGTGTGTGTGTGTGTTGTATCCATCAATGTAGCGAGCGTCTGTGGTATCAAACGCTGCCCAGCGTGCGGCCGCATACGGGCCGAGTCTTTGATGGCTTTGCCGATGGTATTTCTCTGCCCCCCCCCCCCACACACACACACACACACATATACACCCCCCCCCCCTCCCTCCCACAGGAAATTCCACTAAATTTGCGCTGGCGTTTGATCGGCGCTGTGTACAAAGGTAATCACACAAAGATAACTGCGGGCTGATCTTTATTAACCCCACGCCGCCGCCGCCGTTCCAGCACTGTGAAGTCGTGAAATGAGGGGTCTGGGTGGGAGTGTGGGGGTGAGACAGGGATGAGGGTGGGAATTAAGCCCCTCCCCCTCCCCCCACCCCTACCTGCCATGGAAAACCACGATAGCAGAGATTGACAGGGGAAGTAATTAATTTCTGTGGCATTTAACCCCCCGTGCACGGCTGCCCTGACCTTCAAAGGTTTGTGAGGAGTTTATAATATCGCGAGCAGAGGCCACACACACCCCTTCACACACACACACACACACACACACTTTGGCGGTGAACGCCAGCGCGTGTCGGGGCGCACACTGGGTGTTAGTGGATAACTGGAGTTGGCCGGTGGGCGGAGCCTCGAGCCCTGGGTGCCGTCCGACTGAGCTGAAGCTGCTTGATTAGAGACGATTGGCTGATGATAAGCGGCGCAGCTTTGATGTGACTCGTTTGACTCGTTTCTTCTGGCGTCTTGACAATTACTGGAATGGATCTTCTTAATTTACAGTAAATGGTTCCCAGTTTTAAATGGGCACATGTTCCTGAAGGCACCGCAGGAACAAACGCCCATTCGCACTGTCGCGTTAAACATCTGTCAGCGGCGTTTGGGTCTCAAACACACACACACACACACACAGTCAACCGTGCTGTAATGTCTCATTGACGAGCAGCCACTGCTGTGTGTGATGATCAGTGGATCAGATGACGTCAGCTGATGAGCGACGTGAAGAAAGGGAGCAGCTCACTGATGTCGCCGGATTGAGCTGCTGTGAATAAATAAACAGACATTTGAACATTCTAATGCTTCAGATGGATGTTTTTTCGTCATCCAGTGAGACACAATTCACCTCTGTGTGGTGTGTGTGTGTGTGTGTGTGTGTGTGTGTGTGTGTGTTGACGTTCACACACTCTCGCTCCCAGACCTAAAAGCTCTGGGAGGAATCCACACATTTGTAATCTCGTCCCGTAAACACGCCGCAGGATCATTATCACACCAATTTATGATTCCATTTGCACCCTCAGTGTTCCGGCCTCATAGTAACGAGGCGGCGAGCGTCGGAACGCCTCCGTGGAGAAAAGCGACGGCTCCTTTCTGCTTCATCATTTCTTTGAAAATGACTAAGGATCGAAGGATCAAAGGCTCGGTGGCGCTAATGTGAGGAGCGCTGCAGCCGCCACGCCGTCCATATGCTTTAGCAAGACAAACAAAGACTGCTTTCTTACGCCATCTTTAATCGGGGTTTGGGGGTTTTGGAGCGCAGTGATTTTCTAAAGTCCAGGTTTTGATGCTGACGGCTCATGATGACGACACGTTTGGACTCATTTACCTTCAGGTGGACGGAGGCCGCTTTGTCGAGTGCAGCCACCAAACTCATCTCATTAAAGCTGCTGATGTCCATTTGTTATTTTGCCTCTGAGCCAGAAACACACACACACACACACACTCACACTCACACACACACACACGCACACACATACACACAAACACACACACACACACACACACACACACACACATGGCAGCAGCCCAACATCGTTTAGGATTACATTTTTGGAATAATTATTTTAATAAAAGAATTATAATACTGATTTCATTTCTGTCCTAGTGCCGCTTTGTACCACGTGATGGTGGGTGTGGTGTTCTGACGGGTGTGTGTGTGTGTGTGTGTGTGTTGGGGGGGTGGGGAGGGGGCAGGATCGGTCTGAGGGGAAGCTAAAGCTGTCAGTCAAGACTCATTTTCCCGCCGATGGAGTCGCACTCGCCTCCATCCAAGAGGAAAGACATTCATGTCACAGCCAGATACACACAGACGGGCGGCGAGGCTCTGGCAGGTGTGTGTGTGCGTGCGTGTGTGTGTGCGTGCATGCGTGCATGCGTGCGTGCGTGTGTGTGTGTGTGTCGGTCGGGGGGGGTGTTTGACTCGTCGTGTTTGTTGTAACTGTGTTGCACTGCAGATATCACAGCACACAAGTCTCCCCCCCAAGCACACACACACACACACACACACAGTGTCCAAATGAGAGAGGCCACAGCTGGTGGCGCAGGAGTCCTAATGACCCACAATGCAATTCTCTGAACCAGGAAGGGCCGATTAAACCAGCAGGGAACAACTGACAGGAGCAAACACCAGTCGTCAATGTCACCTGTACTGACTGGGGGGGGGGGG
>CAESWR010000242.1:437729-441468 GCA_903171835.1 Mullus surmuletus | reverse complement strand
GGGGCAGAGTGGACCCTCGTGATCGTGACAGACCCTCTGCAGAGTTCAGCAGCAAACACTCCCATATTGATTCCTGCACATGGTGGGAGGAGCCACGGCGGGTTTACAGGAGCAGCTCGTGCTGCCTCGCCTCCACGACGACGGGGGTCCGAACGCATGTGGCGGAGAAGCTGGCGTATTGATCGCGGCCCCTCGGTGGCTGCGGGAGCGGCGCTAACTGGCAGCGGTTGACCTGCCGTCAATATGCTCAATAAAGTGCAGATTGTTGAGTGTGATCGTTTGGGCTGTGAGATCTCAAGAAGCAGGAGACCATGTTGGGCAAAGCAGGTCGTAGGTGTCCCGAAGACGCGACGGCGCCGAGGCTTCACTCCGCTCCGACCTTGAGGTTGCAACCCCATCTCGTCCCACCTCCTCTTTGCTCTGCTCGATGACCTCTGCTGTCTGGTCGGACTGCTGGTCGCCAACAGAACCAATTAAACATTGGCATCAACAACGCCGAATCTATTTTGCATTTGTTGTTCAAAAAAATAGCAGGCCAATCCTCCCGACCCGATGGACTGCTGAGCTGCGTGCCAGCAGACCTTGAGGAGGTCAAACCTCAGCGTTTGGCAGAAAAACTGCTGCAGTGTTTTTCCTTCCTTTGCTGCCGCTCACCATGTGTGCATGTTTGAGTCATCTAAAGCCTTAATTCTCACGTCTAAAAGGCACAGTAATCCTCCTGAGTGCGCTGCGTTCACTGGAATATTAGCATGTAGAGACGTTTGTGGGAAAATGCACTTTGAAAGAATATTACAATATGTCTGTACAGTTTGCAAAGAATTGTGGAGTTATTCCGTCTACATCCATGAACTCTGCTGTCACTCCTCTTTCCCAGCAGTCTCGTCTGCCAGCTTTCATCCCGGCTCTCTGGGGGCTTCTGATGCAGACTGACATGTGGCAGAGCTCCGCCCACCTCTTGAGTTGAGTTGGTTTTACATCCTAACGTTCCAACAATAGAATTTAAGTATTGAATTTAGTACGCCCTTCATTTGGAAGTAACCTTAAAGAGGACATGGATCCTAATTGTAAATCAGCATATAAACAAAGTCACTCTTTAAGCTCCTCCCAAAGCTTGCTTCCTGTCCAGCCTCCAAATCATGAAGACATCAGCAACCAGAGTTGATGATGACGCTGAAACTCGTGAAGCTCCTCCTGCAGCTCCTTCTGCTGGTTGTTGCGCTGCGCCTGCTGGACAGCCACGGCCTCCTGCTCGCCCGCGCCGCGCTTTAATGGCCACAATATTGCCAGATATCTGGAGACACAATGTCTCTGTCTTCCTGCCTTCAGAGATGATCTACACACAAATAAAGGTGATTGATTGCTTGATTGGCTTGGCCGGCCTTTAGCACCCTGCTGCTCCCAATCCTGCTCCAAAGTGACCAATAAAGAATTTACAGTCCCCCTGACGGCCGTGCAAGAGAAAACAAAAAGGCTTTATGAGAAAACGATGACCCAACACGCACCAATTGGATGGTTTACTGCATTCTGCGATATATGGAGCATTTATATGGAAAGGCTTCCTTTGGATGACAGAGTTGGAGGACAAAAGCAGGAAAAGCCGATCTATCTATCGTTTGTTTGCATCTTCCCAACACATGAAGATGGTACAAGGCGGAACTCACAAGGTCTGCAGACAGATGGTTTGAAGGTTTGTCACCAGCTCTGCTGACCCCCCGTGGGGTCAAAGGATGCGGGGATCAGGTGGCCTCAGCCTTTACAGGATCGTAGAGAAGCCACTTTTACACTTACAGCAACATGCAGCTACACACTCTCCCATTGTGGACGCAACGATTCGGCCCTGACCCTGAAGCTTCACCACACTGTTTATCTAAACTCACCCTGAATCCTGAACGCATAAAGTCTCCCAATGGAAAGTTGGGAGAGATGGAGCTAAAACAGCATCCACACACACACACACACACACACACACACACACACACACACACACACAGGATGTTTACAGCTCTTTGCACCTTATAAAAGCCCTTGTTTTTGTAATCCAGCGGCAGCCTGTCAGTTGTTTATGATCCAATATCAAGCCTTTTTTTTTCTTTTTTACAACCATCCTCGACAGAGGGGAGGGGGGAAAAAAAGACAAATAAAAGCACAGAAGGTCACCGTGTAGGTTTTTATTGCTACATACCAACGTTGAACGCCATAAACGCTGTCCGAAGCGTTTTACGGCCCTTAACGGCTTGTTAAGGACACGCGAGGCCGTCAGCGACGATCGGACTCGTCAGATTCATGAATTAACACAGCGCAGCCCGACGACTCCCGCACGCCGCCACTTTTAATCTAATCAGCCTTTAAAGAACAGTCAGATGCCAGGATGGAAGACCCCCCCTTTTTCTATACCTCCCTCTCTTGTCTTGACATTGCGCCGAGGTTGTCATGGCAACCACACAATATGACAAAGCTGATGACAGACGGGCGCCAAGCGGAGATCTGTCAGCGGAGCAGCATCATGCGGTGGAGCCACGCCGTAATGGGGTGTGTGTACCTGTGTGTGTGTGTGTGTGTGTGATGGAAATGGACACTCTGATGTGTGGCACTGGTGTACTCTTCTGCTGCTTCCACAGGAAAAAAAACCAAATTGTCCGGTTGGATTTGGCCGGGGAGTTCTTCTGCTGCCATTAAGGTGACAAAAGGCCGCTGTCGCGCGTGTTTGGATCGTCTGTCACGGACCGACGGCCACGGAGGAGAACCAGACAGACGAGCACTTTGTACAAAGACAAGAAAAGGCGATGGGCCAGGACGGAAGAGAAAACCTTAAATATAGAAGTACTCTGATCTGTGTTTGTGATGACCTCACACACACACACACACACACACACACACACACACACACACACACACACACACCGGGTCCGACGCCGAGGTCCGTGTGTGTGTGAAAGGTGAGCTGATGAAACATTTGCCTCCAGTAAATGTTTCCAGTTCGATCATCAGCTGCTGGTCAGGACGAACGTCTCCCTGCTGACCCTCATCAGCAGGGTGTGTGTGTGTGTCTGTGTGTGTGTGTGTATGTGGGGGGGGGGGGGGGGGGGGGGATGGGCGTCCCAGGGGGGTTGCCTCTGCTTAAGAAGATCAAAATGGTGAAGAGGTTTCATCTCTTGAGAGGGAAGCTTGTTGAGTCGATCTGCGGGGCCACAAGGTCACCGAGGGGTCAAAGTTCAAAAGGCTGCCGGATTTTCTCCCCTCACTTTTCTTTCCTCTGCAGCAAAGTTCTGTCACCGTCTCAGCAGGAGGAGACGCCCTCGCTCAGCCGGCCGAGAAGATCCACTATCACACATCTGCCCCAAATAAGTGTCCAGCAGGGCCGACTAAAGCTGTCAGGGTTCAACAATCAGCTGCTTGATGGCTAACCGAGTCGGGGGTCTGATTGTTCCTCAGTGAGGAGATCTTAGTTTGCTGGAACAAAATGATTTATGTTAAAGAATTCAGTGGTTTGATGCAGCCCCGTTGCCATGGTTACCACCATGAATGATACTTTAATGGAGCATCAAAATCTTTGAACTGGTGACGACTCCATCTGCAGCTTCTCTCCACCAGCCAGTCAGTCAGTCAGTCAGTCAGTCAGTCAGCCTTTGAGCCTGTGAGGCGACGTGATGTGAGCGAGTCTTTCACTGAGTCGATGAAGTTGTAGCTCCGGTGGAAGTCAAGAGTTCAAACCTCAAACGTTATGGACGTGTTTTTGTTT
>CAESWR010000242.1:430229-432729 GCA_903171835.1 Mullus surmuletus | reverse complement strand
GAGAAGGTTAAATGCGGTTTGGAGTCACTGAGATTCCACTAAGATCTGAATTCTGTTTGCTTGCTCTCAGTAAATAGCTAATGATGTTACTCAGAGTCTGAGTGGCCATACGTCTTCCACGCTCGTCCACAGTGACACAAATATGTTTGATAAACGCGACGCGCAGACGCAGCTCGCCGGACGCCACGTGCAGACGCAGCTCGCCGTGGCCAAACGAGGATCGTCCTCAGCAATGTTCTTCATTATTCATGCTCTCCTGTGGGCAGGTGAGCCATTACCTGATGCCTCAGAGGCCGTTAGCAAAGCTGTGTTCCATTAGAATTAATGCAGTAACGTAAGTGGAACCAAACAAAGTTTTGTCGACACTGATGCATGCATAAAAACTCCCATAATCCTTCACTCCTAAACAATGGCGAAAAACCTCCCATTTCCTTGCTGCTGTGATTGATGATGCTCGATATAAAACCTGCTGAAAATAAATGCACGTTTTACATAGTGTACATGAACAGTGGGCAAAGACACACACACACTCTCACACACACACACACACACACACACGTGTGCGGATGTGGCGGCCAGCAGCTGTGCTCGGGCTCTGCAGGTCTGCAGGTCTGCAGGTCTGAAGGAAACCTTGTTTGGGATTCAGCGCTGCAGCTGTGGAGGCTGATGGAGACGTGTTGTTTGTTTGCGCCCGTTGCCGGCGGCGCCCCGCTGACCCGCTGTTCAGCAGCTGATTATCTTTTCACTGGCAGAGAAAAAATATGTTTCTCATTACAAGCGTCGCAGATTAGGGTTTCTTTGCTTCAGCGGCGTGTCTGATTGGTGGAGATAATTGCGAGTCGTGTTGTCTGAGGAGCCGCGTCTCGTCCTCGCCGTGGACACTGAAGGTTTCCCTCATTACAACCACAGCTTCGTCCTCGTGTCTTCACTCTCCTCACCCTGAAATTCAGTCTCTCGCGTATTGACGACGTCACCGCCTCCTTGTGATTTGATTTTTCCCTCTGCACTTTTCTTGTTTCTACCAGATGCTCCTAATTAAGAACAGTTTCGGAGCTTTGAGCCCATCAGCAGACGAGTGTGATCCATCAGCTCAGCAACCGCCTCAGACTCTCATTGACGAGCTGAATGCAGCAGATTGCTTCATTATCCGCAAACAAAATCCTCCAAATTATGGACGACAATATGTCAGGGTGCGAAAGAAAGATAGGCGGCTGGTGAGGCTCGACACGCCGCCGAGGAGACGGCGGAGGAGACGGCGGAGGAGACGGAGGGATGAGAGCGAGCGGCCGTCAGGTGTCTCTGTCTCCTCGCTGACAAACCGGATCCGTAATTACTGATTATTGTGAGTCGCTCTGAACCTCAGCTGTGATTGGGGTCATCTCAGGGAGGTCAAAAGGTCACCTGGTAATCGTCGCGCTCTGCTGGCATCCCGGCGTCCTTTTCACGCCAGAGAAAGAGAGCGTGTTTGAGGAGAAACTGTGACGTATATTATGGGGGGATGGGGGGGGGGGGGTGGCAACCCACCTAATGATCCCAACCAGCAAAAACAACCCCCATCTCATATTCTAATGATTGATAATGAATGGTAATATAAACAATTATGAACACGACAATGTGCTCGATTCTGCAGGAAAAATAAGGTTGTTTCATGCGAGCAGAGCAGAAGCGGAACCCACAGCAGCATCAACGATGCCTATGATCGTCTCAGAATTGGACAAACTCTGGCTCCTTGGAAAGGTCTCCTCAGGTGAAGGTGACTCAGCATGGCCTGAATTAGACACAGAATAACTGAAGTGGTGGACTTCAGATTGATTAGTATAGTTTTAGGCGTGTCCAGACCCCCCCCCCCCCATCTCAAACCCCCCAAATGTTCAACTCAAAGGTACACCCTTGGACTGCGGGGCGATTAATGGCGGCTAATTTGAGAAGAAGCCCCCGACAGCAGCCTCCTCTCTCAGAAGCATCCGCACCTTCAAACAGGTGAAGAGATCCATCCAGGTTTCCATCAACATAACCCATGATCAGCATGTGAAGGGCCATGCTCAAATAAACATCGAAAGAGGAAACACGGAGCATGTGAGAAGAAGAAGAAGCAGAGAAGCCACAGTGGCTCAGTGTTTCATCTCAGTCTTGTTGTGTTTGTGTGAGTGCTGAAGCTCAGGACTCTCTGGGATCCATCCTGGAACCACGTCGGTCCTTGTGGAGTTTCTCAGCTCCGGTCAATTGTTGAAGAGGCTGCTGTGATGCATCACTGTCTGACCTTATTACCCCAAAGAAGCTGCCCTCTGACCCTTGACCTCGCCCTGACGTTCCCGCGCACACACACACACACACACACACACACACACACACACACACACACACACAGACTCCTGCCCACTGTCCACCAACTGTCCCTTCTCCAAGCAGAGCTCTCGCTTGTTAACCTTCATTTGTACAGCTTGTCCTCCCGGTGCGGAGCGATTGTCACGAGCGATTTAGAGTGTGTGTTTGTGACACA
>CAESWR010000242.1:412295-430181 GCA_903171835.1 Mullus surmuletus | reverse complement strand
TCACCTTCATCTGTTGAATCTGCAGGTTTAACAGGAGCAGAGAAGCAGGAGCTGAAATCAAACGTGACGCCGAGCAGAGGGGTTGATGGTGGTGGGACGGGGGGCTTCGAGGACCGGCTCAAACAAACGCCGAGTGTGACGTCATCTTTGTTCATCCAAAAGTAACAGATGTCAGGCCTTCAAGGGGCCAAACAAATTCAATTGTTGGGTCTGTAATATAGATACTTTTAAATACTGAAAGTTCATGTCATGTCTCCAACACCACCGATGCTACAGTGTGAGATTAAATTAAATTAACTTCAGAATAACTGTCTAATTTTTCAAAGTTCCATGGAATATTCCAGATGACAGCGTGTCCTTGTGGATTGTCCTTCATTGAGACATTTAATCCCACATGTGAAAACCATAAATCCCCACTCTGACAACTTCACTGTTTCATCCAAATGTGAAGACTCTGAAGCAGAATGTGAAAGCGGAGCCTCATCGGCGGATTACTCCATCAAACGCCTGATTAGCAGCTGATCTCCTCCCACAGCGGCGCCGCCGTGACATCAGCGGGGAGCCGAGCCCCGGCGCTCGCCTCGTTTGTTTGGGAACAATGGAGGCGAGGAGCTCCACCGCCTCACTGTCAGTGACTCGTAGGAAGCTGAGGGGGCGTGGCCACCGGGGGCTGGCTCTCTGCATTGCAGGGTGAGGTCAAGGTGGACGCCAGCACCTCCAAACGCTGAGACCTTTCCGTGAGGGAACTCCAGAAATGGTGCTGTTCCTTTGGTCGAATAGAGTTTCAGCTTCTTTCTGGTTTAAAGTTGTGGTTTTTTTGTTCTTTCATGAGCATTGCTGCAAACCTTCAACATGCAAACTCAAGGAGCATCTGCAAGTTTCCCTCTAAACCGTGCACGAGTTGTTGGTGACTGATGGTCTGAATGACAATTTGAGCTCTTAGTTCTTCTTTGTTCTTCGTCAGCATGTTAGATGAACATGACCAAAGCGGTCTCTCCCCTCCACGCCCCCCTACTGCTCTTCTAGGTGCCTCAACTTTCACTGTTTGCAGCCCTTCCCCCGAAAACCGCCGCCATCAGAGCCGATGTTTGTCCGACCAGGATGCCGCGGCGTCACTGAGCGAGCGACGCGCTGAGTCCTCATATGACGCCGACTTCAGGGTCGGAGCACAAACAGCTGCTGCTGCTGAGCGTCGCCTCAAACTGATCAAGTCTGCAGCCGAATGCAGCTCTCATGAGGCTTCTATCACTCACACACACACACACACACACACACACACACAAACCTGTCAGTGTCTTTGTGTGCGAACGAATGTGTGCGTGTGTGTGTGTGTGTTTCTGATGCCTCCTTTTCAATGTGCATCTGATTCTCTCCAGGCGTTGTGATGGAGCTTCGATGCCTCCTCGAGGTGCAGGCGGAGCCGCCAGCTCAGACAAACGCGAGATTGTGAAGTCACAATGTGTTTGTATTTACCGGATGTCTGTTTGGAACAAACTGGGTGCAAACCAGTTAGCAAAGTGATTCTCTCCCATTTCCCCCCTGGGAGATCGACAATAGCTTTCTGTGTTTCAGCCGATTCTGCAGCTGCCGCGTCTCAATTAGAGATGAATCATGTGAGCTTATCAGGAACAAAACAAATGCAAAGATTTTAAGTGGAGTTCTTTTGCCGGGAGGAGAAGACGAGGAGACTCTGGAGCCGCAGCCCGAGACGGAGCCATTAGCATTTTTCACTTACTTAGCATAATTTGATGCCTCTTGCTTTGAGCGAAGAACGGTCATTAAAAATGCATTTGTCTCAATTAAGGTGAGAACACATTTCACATTCTTCACCATGCAAAGGTGCTTCCACCTCTTTGGAAAACTACTTAAATGAAAAAAAACCCACCACATTGTGTGTGAGAGTGACATGTGGGAGTGTGTGAAGGTGGAGGACGAGAAACATGGACACACAGATCAGTGCCGACACACCGAGCTGAACGCGTCATTTCAGGGATTCAGTTTCTGCCACGTTGGAGCAGAGCTTCAGAGCAGTGCGCTTTTTGCAGGAGCAGCTTTAGTGTAACAGTGGGCGAACTGAGACGTCTGAGGAGAACCTTCACCTGCTCCCTCACGACGGCCCGGCAGCCACAGATCAGAGCAAATTTAGGCCGTTTCTAACAGTTTCCCCCTGCGCTCTCACTCACTTTTACAAACTGCGGTCCCACTTAGGAGTCAGAACGATGGTGCTTTTGGGAGCCGTCTGTCACAGACTTCTGCTCATTTTGGTGCCGTGTCACTGACACAAGAACACACAACACGGAGGGAGTTCATTGCGCGGCACACACAAACTCTGTGTTCTGGCAGGTGATTGTGAAAATAGGTTTCCTCACAAATCACCCACTAAATCTGTCCTCACCAGACAGACTAACAACTTGAGAGGAGCCGCTTACAGTGGAATAAAGAGCAAACTGAAACACACTCAACCACACAACACAGAGCACCAACTGAAGGTGCTGACGCTCTGCTTTCACACGCTCACCTGAGCCTCCTCATGTAGCCTCAGCCCGGCTGATCCGCAGCAGCTGCTCTCAGGACAGCAGCTGCTCCCAATCACTCCAATCACGAGTGGGCGGAGCCTCCAAACACCCCTGACTCGGCCCATGAGCCATTTTCTGTGTTTGAACGTATTCTCCCCAAAGTAAAGCACATCAGTTTTAATGTGATCAAAGAGCGTTTGTGCACCAATCAAGTAAATCTGCTCAACACAACAAGGGTAACTCTTATCAGGACAAACAGGGCAGCAAGGCTGTTTGCCGTCTGTGTCTCACACACACACACACACACACACACACACACACACAAACACACACACGCACGAACACACACGCACAAAGAAAAGCAACCCAATAAAATCCCAGTGAGACGCGGCTACTAAACCTGGAGGTCGTCATTTACGCGGGCCGACGTGTTTACTGTCCTGTTGCTTTTTGGTGCAGATAAAATTTTATCACGTGCTGAGGATTAAATTTCTTGATGAGCCGGGCGATTTTGTGCGACGTGCAGATGCTCGTAACAGGCGACAGACTGGATCTGTCACCGCGCTCGGCAACGCGGCTCATGGCTGTTTATGTAATGTGCTGCGGCGGCGACGGAGGCGACGGAGGCGACGGAGGCTCTGAGGCTGACGGGCCGTCGGCTCGTACCTGCGACACCTGACACGACCTGCTGACCTCACAGCTCCTGTCAGGGAGGACGTGTGGGGTGTTGGGGGGGGGGGGGGGGTAGAAAAAGCACAATAAGCACGATGATGAGCAAACAGGAGACGCAGATGAAGATGAGCTTTGAAACATTTTGGCGTCTTCATGGCGGCTGCCAGCCGAGTCGTCAGCGTTTCAGTTTGAACAGGATTATTTTGGTGAGTGCAGCTCAGCAGCTTCACAGGAGCTCTCAGAGTTCAGCTCTCGTGTCATCGGTAGCAGAAACCGAGCGCGTCCTGACGTTTCTCTGAGAGGTGATGATTTTGTCTTGTGGAGCGAAGCCGTGTAATTTCTGCCTCTTTTTCGAAGCCTTTCAAAGGCCGTCTCCCGCCGGCGTGCTTCCCGCTCGCCGCTCTGCCGCTCGGCGCGCGTCTCCTCCGCCTGACTGACAGCAGGTATCGCTTTCCTCTTTCATCAGCCTCACATCACTCTGTCACCGCTCGGCCTCCTGGGTGACGGCCCAGAGCGCCGCGCTGACGGGCCCGACCCGTCTCCACCCGACACCAGCGATCCGGCGGCGGGGAGCAGATATTCAACATCTCACAGTCATTTAAACTCTTTGATTAATATTCAACGGTTCCACCTCAAACTGTGAGAATCAGATCTTTGGAAAATAAAACTAACAATGTGATACATGTGATTATATCAGGCATTTTACATGTATATTTCGCATTGAAAGTGAATAATTCATCATTTATACAAATTATGCATCAATTACACAAATATTTAATGAGTTTCTTCTACCAGCGGTTTCACTGCTGAAGAAAATGTTACACCGAAAGCGAATACAAGAGGACTGAATCAATTATTTGACCCTCGTGCTCTCCGACGCTGCAGACTGATCGTCCTTCTGCTCGCCAATTAGACGCACAAACAACCTTGAGCTGCTTCTTTTTCTCAAGGATGGATTAATTTGGATCACACGAGCGCGATGCGTTTGCCACCAGTGCTGCGAGTCATCGGCTCGATTTGCACACATGCAAAGCTTTTAATTCAAGCATTTGCTGCTTTTCTTTTTTGTTATTTCTTTGACAAGTGTGAAATAGAATAAAACAGATTATGAGCGAACTAGAGGATCCCTCCATAAGCACAGTAAATGTGTGTGTGTTGTTGGCTGGCTGATCAGCAGTGCAAACTGGCTGCAGACGGGCACAGCTGCAGCCTGTTCAGTCACAAGCTGACTTCCTCTTGCAGCCGTATGTGCAGATTTACAGTATTTCAAAATTCTGTAATTTAAGATGTGAAACCTCTGAAAAGTATCAAACATGCGGCGGCTGGTCTCTGTGCCGCCCAAGTTACGTTTCTTCCTGTCCTGAACTACATTCCTCCACAAGCCAGCAGAATAAAGTGTTAATGACAGGGTCAGACAATGGCCACATTTAAATGCGATGCATGTCAATATTGGGGTTAAGGTTCATATTCTGATTTCTGAAACATTTGTAATAACTTGTTTCCATGTGTGAGCAAAGAGGATTATTCCTGAAGACACGGTCATTGTAATCAATTGGGATATCCTGATAAACAGACTGCTTTTACTTGATTTTCCTGTATCTACAACAACAACAACAGCACAGCGCATAATGAACAGCCCAGCTTCTTTTGCACTTTGGTGCTGGTGCCGACCCTCCACCAGTACTCGGTGCTGGTGCCGAGCCTCCACCAGTACTCGTGCTGGGACCGACCCTCCACCAGTACTCGGTGCTGGTGCCGACCCTCCACCAGTACTCGGTGCTGGTACCGACCCTCCACCAGTACTTGACTATTCCTGGTGGTGTGGTGTTGCTCTTGCCTTTGGCCATGTTTACAAGTAGTTCCTGGACCAGAAAAAAACAGAATATGAACATATTCCACTAATTCAAATTTGTTATTGGTGTTTACATGACCGCACACAACCGGGTTATTGCTAATGTTCTGCTTAGAAAAGGTTGATTGACTGCATGGAAATGTAGCCAGTGATCCAAACCCCTAATTGATCCAGTCAGGCTGAAGGTTTTGGAGCTCCAAATTTCATGGTGATCCATCTGAAATTGGAGGTTTTTCAGTGCAAAACAACAACATGTGAGTCCAGTTTGGACGCCCCCCCCCCCCCAGACTGGCTGCCAACATTCAAACAGTTCTGCTCCTACAGCGCTCTGGAAATGATGGATTAACCTTATTTCTCAGAGACTGAGGGCTCTGCCTCCAAATAATGATTTGAATTTATAAAAGTTCAGTCTTTGTTTTCTTTCCATTTCTGTTTTAGATGTGTTCTGTGCATGTTGCTCATTTCCTGCCTCGCTGCTCTGAACTAGCATCGAAGAGAAAGCTCAAAGAGGTTTTCCAACAAGAGAAGCTCCCCGCAACTGTGTACAAACTGCCGCTAATCTTTAATTGGACTCAAAGAGGATTGCAAACTGTTTTTTCTGGCATCAGCGTGAGCAAGCATCAGGTCTGCCAGCACAAGACAGAGAGCAGAGAGGATTTAGTCTGAGCGCCAGAGTCGAGCGGGGGGTCCTGCTGCAGAGTGAGCACAAATCTGGCAGCGGCCTGATGAGCGTAACAAAAAAATGAGTCGCACACAAGTGGAACCTGTCTGCTGCTATTTCAGGATTTAGATGGCACAGTTGGTCCAGAGTCTCTGGGTAATATTTCAGGAACGGGGCTTCACTGTTTGGCAAATGGACACGAGGAGGCTTCTCGGTGAGTATCAGCTCCCAGCAGGCGATCCATCCCGCCGCAGTGCCGCACAATGCAGCAAAAAGTGTTTCCCCTCGGCCTCCGGGTGCACATTTTTATTCACTAATAGTCCGAGAACACCTACATCAACCATCAGAGCCGCCACCCGGAAGAGGGATACGTGAAGGAGCGATTCTTCACAGGGTAAACAGGGTCATAAACCATCGGCGGTCGAGGCAATTACTTCCCACTCTGACGTGTGGAGCCGATCCAGCAGCAGGAGAAGGCCTCCGACGGCGTCCGCTCAGGCTGCTAACCAGGTTAACCGCGCACACACGGCCAGCGCTGCCAAATTGGTCGGGGAGATTTAGTGGCTCTTTCCAAACCCCCTGGAGCCGTCTGATGTTGTTCAGTCGGCCCCTGCGCTCACAGGGACCAGCAGGACCGGCTTCCCTCTCCACACTGAGTAAGTGGCCGGGGAGGTGGGGGGGGGGGATCCGCCGAATTCTGGTGATTTATGGGCTGGTGTGAAGGCAGGCTGCTTTGCATACGCACCGGTTTGGCTCTTTGTCGGCTGCAGCCTTTTATTCCTGCCATCTCCTGCTATAAAACATCCCTGTCTTTGCTTACGGAAATGTGCGCTCGTCTGAAGTGCTGTTGTGTGAAAATACATCCAGCGGTCGGTGGATAATGACCGGGATAATTCAGGGAACAGAGTATAAAAGGGTCGAGAGGATTTGATAAAAATGAGCGTGTGTGAGAGGTGAGGAATCCCCGCAGGCCCGACCTGCTTCCGGCACCAAGGGCTCCATTATTAAACCTATTTATGTGCTCGCTCCATCACAGCGACGCGGCGACAGTGGGAGAGCTCCTCCTGATCAACTGCAGCTCAGCAATGGGAATATCTGATACGTTAATAATACCTTTATCTTCTGCATCTGACAACTGTGGGTCATGTGTTTGGTGGAAGTAATGGCTTTATCGGGTTTGGACGGCAGGATAATGTTCCTCCTCACCGACGGAGCAGATGGAGGAGAACAACGCTTAAATACTGACAGTTTTGCATCTCATTGTTGACAGTGGCTACATCAGATCCCGAAGAAATGGCGAACACCAAAAGTCATTCCCATATTAAAACCTGGCAAAGGCAAAAAACTACCAGCAAGCTCCCGCCCAGTCTCTCTACTCTGTGTTCCCTATAATTCGCAATAACACTACATAGCACTTATCAAAACAAGGTTACAAAGTGCTTTACATAGATTTACATATAGACATACATACATGCATACATACATACGACGGAGACACTTACAAAACAGGGACCCAACATATTCCACCAAGAGCAAATACAGGGCAAACAGGGGCAATGAAAAACTCTTTTAGGAAGAAACCTTGGTCAGATCCACAACTCAGGGTGGGCGGCCATCTGCAGATATATACTGCATATGGAGGGCAGGAAGACACATCAACAAGGTTTTAATGGAGAGTCAAAGGCCTGATGGTACAGGTGTGTTTTAGCAGGGTTTTAAAAGAGAACACTGAATTTACCAATCTGAGCTCCTCTGGCAAACCCTTCAAAATCATGGAACGCCAAATACTCCGGTCTATATCCCCAGGAGTAGGGGACCTTCTTTGTGTGGACCAGGCAGGTTTCCACTAGGATCGCAGCACAGGAACACAAGTACTCAACCCATACCACCTTCATCGAAAATGCTTTCGAGAACAGATTAAAGACAGGGTCTGGCATAAAGGCCTCCTCCTGAAACTCACAAAGGCGCTCCCTGCCTGGGCAACAGTAACCATCAAAACTACTCTAGAGTTCACCTCAGACAGAACACGAGCACATGTGGAACACAGACAAATGGGCTCCTGCAAGGTTCAGTTCTAGTTCCGACAGTGTTCAACCTCTACATGAATGACCTACCGAGCACTGAAGCCTGTAAATTCATCTACGACATGACATCTGTCTGGCATTCCAGCTGACTATGAACAACTGGAACGGGTGCTCACTGAAGACCTTACAAAACTGAACAGATACTGCAAGACTTGGCGCATAAAACCAAAGCCAGCAAAAACTGTCTCCAGTGTATTCCATCTCCACAATACCAAAACTGCCAGAGAACTGAACATCTCCCTGAGCAGGCTTAAACCTAAGCATGCCTCTAATCCAACCTACCTTGGACTGACCCCTGACAGGTCCCTTTCCTTTAAGGAACATATAAATGGGATGGTGCAGGAACAACCTGCTCTGCAAGCTTGCTTGCACAAAATGGGCCGCATCAGCCTCCACACTGCAGGACAATTCGCTCAACAACACTCCCCTGGCTCCCTGTCCAATCAAACATGGCTCCTCCACACATCTGGAGAACAAAGGATGCTCCAAAAGATTGAAGACTCCCCCCATCTACTGATTCATACATATCCTCAACCCATCCACTGTTCGACTCCCATCCATGCGCCCCATCCGGAAGAACCCCCCACCAGCTAACTTAACCCTCCAATCAGCTTGGAAGAAGGAATGGGTGTTGAACAACTTCCCCAATAAAGATCTGGTGTCAGACATGACTCAACAAGTCCCTGGCACCGAGCTTCCAAGAAGACGGTGGTCAACCATCAATAGATTCAGGACTGGACATGGCCTGTGCTTGGCCAGCCCTCACAGATGGGCAGTGGTCTCCAACCCACTGGGGTGGTGTTGCTCTTGCCTTTGGCCATGTTTACAAGTAGTTCTTAGACTTCAAAGATCAAGATTTCTTGGCAATAGAACATGCCACATTGCAGTTACACATATTCCGGTTATTCAAATGGGTTATTAGTGTTTACATGGCAGAGCCAAAGCGGGTTATTGCTAATATTGCGGTTAGTAAAGGTGTATTGACTGCATGATGTGGCCGGTCGAGGAGCAGCTGAGCTGAGGAGCTGTAATTAGGAAGGGGCGGAGCCTCAAGTGGAGCCCGGGTATGAACCACGGCCACTCACTCACAATTCGAGGGACAATCGACTCATCTTTGTCCTTGTGCCTAATACATAAAAAATCACCTCAGGCTGACATCGACATCACGTAAAAAGTGGGTAAAAAAGACTTGTTGAGGGGAATTTGGATCATGGTGCCATAGCTATTCATAAAAGCAAAAGGGAATAGTGCCGCACACACACACACACACTCACATCGCACTGGGCGGCTGCCAGCTTCCCTCCGCGGAGGAAAATCTCCCCTGCCATGAAGAACTCACCTTTGTGCTGCAGCTGTGATTGTTTGTAAATGACGGCAGCATTGATTTCAGCCTCACGCGGGATTTTCTGTGTCTGTGTAATTTGTTTGAAGGGGAGGAGGTAAAATGGGAGAAACGCCGGTAATGGAGGTGGAAACAGGGGAGATAAAAGCCACCCACACACCGACTGAGCCAGCAAGCATCCCGGCACAAACGAAAGCAGGTCGACAAATTTTAAGGAAAGGGTTTTTTTCTCTGTAAAAGCATCAAATTATATGTAGACGTGCTGTTTTCACTCCAGAGACATCAACAACTCCTCAATTACACATAGATTATACAGAAAAAAATGTAAATGTCATATTTGTGACGTTTGAGTCCAAACAAAAATGAATCCCACAAACAGATAATTGGATTTTTTTGAACAATAAAGTTTGAGTGGAAGGGAGCGTCTGACTCTGAGCTGGAGGCCGATTACAAATTCCAAACAAAAGCACCTGCGCAGTCAGTGATTGGTCAGAGGCAGATTAACGGCACATGGATCTACTGCCACCTGCTGGACAATGGGGAGCCATCACACGCCAGGACTGATGCAAAAAACTAAAAACAGGGCAATAGTGACAACTGAAACCATTTGAAATTGAAGTTTATTGCAAATGAAAACTTCTAACACTGAAATCAAAACATTACAAACTAATGACTGTGAGAAAACAGAACAAAAACTAGCCTCGTCTCATCCAGAGCTCGGCTTTCCCCCAGTGTGCCAGCTCGTGATTGTCCCTATTGCTCTAAAGCTGGCAAAAATAAAAGCGGCTTTGATGTTGAAAGCATGCACCCTTAAGTGACCACGCAGCACCGTTGAACATTTGAACCTAAAAAAGAAGATTGGAACCAAAGTGAAAGAACAGTTAAATGTGGAGCCGTGTGGGAGTGGCTTCATACGGAAGAAGAAAGAAAACGCTCCTCTGGCAGATACAGCGATTATGATACAACTCTCACCTGGCTTCTAACAAACAGCAGGCTGTCTCGTACTGCGCAGCCCGCTTGGTTCTGTTGTTATATGGGAAGCAGCAGCTACAAAATAATGAGCACTGAGCGCCGCAGGATGCAAATGCAATAAGATCCAACAACTTAAAAATGACGCATTCGACCCTGTGACTTTGTTTAAACAGCTTGTTTTGTTCCCATCTGTCGAGCATGATGGTGTCTGACGGGATCCTGAACTTCCACTGCACAGCAAAGTCCTTACAGAAGGTGCCCGGACCCACATCCCGATCTACACACACACACACAGACAGAAAAAACGAAGAATGCACGGTGTAATCCGTAGAAGCGCTAGGGGCGGTGCAGTGATTTAAGTGTGTGAAGGTGGAGACACAATCTCTTCGGTCCACATTCCCAGAGTCTTTATGTACACGACGGCGGTGGCAGCTTCACATCTGCAGTCTGACCACGCAGAGCGCCAGCAGCAGCAGGGACGCCAGGCTGAGGGAGGGCGTGACCATGGAGGCGTGGCCTGAGGGAGCGCACACACACGGCATCAGCTCATTTTGACTGACAGGGCCATAAAAATCCTGTCTACAACAATCTATTTTTAACCGTCACTTTAATTTCTAAAATGATAATAATGACATATCCCTCCCGACCTCCTTGCTACCACTTGCACGCTCTGTCATTTCCGAGGGCCGATTACTCGCTTGTCCTTCATCTTCCATTGCATCAGTCTCTCTTTTATCAACACCATCATCGTTATTGGGCTTTTTGAAGACACTTTGGATACTCAGCTGCCGTGACATTTTTTCAAGTGAAGCCAGCAAGGTTGTGCATCAAGAGAGACAATAGCTAACTAATATGCTCACTCGCCACCAAGTGGTCAGGGGTGTGAATTGCAATCTGTCAAAATGAAAGATGGCCTTTAGATTTTTCCGTCAACGTTTTTAAAATACGGTTAATGATGGAAAATATTCGGTCAACGCAACCCCAGACAAAAACAGGTCTCAGGACTCACCCAGAAGCTTGATCATCCTGACTGGTCCGTCTCCTCCTTCGTAGCGGCCGCGCACCATCAGCTCGTAGTCGCCGAGCTGCGGCATGGGAAAGTCCATGAAATGCCAGCCGGTGATGTAGACCTTCCCGTAGATGTAGCCCGTCTTCCTGAACATGACCTGAGGGACGGAGGAGACACCTTAAACATCCCTGCTGACACTCAAAGTCGGTAGAAATCTGACCCTCTCCAACCCCGGGTGTCTTGCTGACCTTGTAGTAGAGTGGGAAGGACACGTTGCCGAACCAGTCGTATGAGATGTGATCCCACCAGACGTACAGCCACATCCCCGTCCAGGAGATGTAGCGCCACACTCTGGGAGCTTCTGGCGGTGCTGCAGGTGAAGAATAAGAACTCGGTAAACTGCTCCATACTTTGATTCGCTGGTTGTACTTTGACTTCGCGGTCTTACGGGCTCTCTTGGTGAACATCTCGCAGTGTTCTCCGGGAGGCCCGAGTCCGGCTCCGTTGTAGGCTCGGACCTCAATGAGGTAGTGAGAGTCGGGGAGCATGTTCTCCAGCCTGGTTTGATTGACAGAAGCCGAGACAAAGATGCGATGGGCTCCGGGCTCGGGGTCATCGTACTTCCTCCAGTATTTGACCTGATGGACCAGCAGCAGAATAAGGACCACTTTACTCGAGCGGGTTGGAGACCAAAGCTGGAACTCACTGCGACTTTGTACCTGGTAGCCTTCAATGTATTGCTGCAGGCCGGTTCCTGTGTCGACCACCGGCAGCCACCACACCACAGCTTCGGTGGAGGACACCGGCCTGGCGTAGACGTCTGTTGGAGGTTCCGTTGGAACTACAGAACAGATGGAATCTCACTCTGGATTTCTGTTTGATATTTTTCGAACAACAGCAAACAACAGCAAACCGCCTCACCGTCTCTCGGGTAGTAGATGACCTTGGTGAGGCTGAAGGGTCCGTCCCCCTTCACGTTGAAGGACTGGACCTTCACCTGGAACTCTCGCACCTGGAAGTCCTCCTCGGTGATGACGAAGTAGGGGTCCTTGTGCACGTAGCGCCTTGTCTCGGGGTCCGAAATGGTGGCGTAGAACCAGTCGTAACCGTCGTGAGGCTTGAACGCCACGATGTAGCCGAACTTCTTGCCGTAGAAATACCACGGCTCCACCGGCTGGCGGTGGGAAGGGAGGGCAGAAGGTTGGTGTTTGGTGGTCCTGCAGTTTCCTGTGAGGTGAAGGCTCAGGACTTACCGTCCATGTGATGAAGATCTCACCGTTTCTCCCCCCGTAGCCCATCACATCTGTGGGAGCGACGACCGGAGCTGCAGACAAACAATCTCATGAGTCCAAACGTCTGTTCAGTGTGATGTGACAGACGTCCCCCCAGTCAGTCCTCACCGGCGTCCCAGGTTTTGATCCTGAGGGACGGGATGCTGGCCTCTCCAGAGCCGTACTCGTTAGTGGCAATGATCCGGAACTGATACTCCATCCAGGGGTAGAGGTCCGTCACATCGGCCCGCTCAGTGTTGCCGTCCAGCAGGGTCGGAGCTGAGAGGAAACGTGTGGTGTTTATTTTCTAGAGTCTGGCAGATGGTCATTACACATATGTAACCAGAGAACTTTTAACCATTACAAAGAAAATGTTGTTTGGTGTTTAAGAGAATATATGCATGTCAAAATGCACAACATAACACTTCACTGGGCATCAACAGTCATTCACTTCATTTATATCTGTGAAATCTGCAATAACTGCAATGTTAGGTGACTGTAATGTGAGTGTTATGTGACTGTGACTGTGACTGTGGGCGGAGTCTGCCCCCTGCTGGCTGTGAGCTGCACTCACAGGTGCTGGCGTTCCTCCAGTCGTCCTCATACAGAGCCCAGTAGTGGCGAGTCTGGATGGTGTAGTAGAGGATGGGACTGTTATGTTCCGCTCCTTTGCTCCACAGCAGCTTCACCCAGGTGTCGCCGATCTCCTCAATGCGGATTATACCAGGAGGACCTGGAACACCTGGAGAACAGGTAGGACGGAGAGATAGGATAGGAGATGCAGTTCACCTGATCAAATCTCATTCTGCTGATTCAGTGTGAACACTAATGAGCTTCAACGGTGAAAACGATGAAAAGTGAAAAATGATCCTCTTCTATTTTTGAGGTTCCCTTAGATGATAATTGGGATCGCTGTGACTGACCTACGATCTTCAGGTCTGCGTAGGCGGTGTCGTTGTCCACCACAGTCTGAGCCGTGCAGGTGTAACGCCCCTCGTGCCAAATCTGCACGTTCTTTATTCTCAGGTCGCCAACGCCGTCGTCACTCTTGAGGAAGAAGCGAAAGGAAATTAAAATAAGAAGAAGCTTCTTTGGTTGATCATCTGGAGGACGGAGTGAAACTGGCCGACCATGACGCGCTCGTAGTGCTGCCACTCGGCGTTGAAGTCGATGACTCTGAAGTCGACGGCCCAGATGAAGGTGATGTCCAGCATGGGGTCGAAGGACGCCGAGCAGCTGAGGATGACCTCATCGCCCACCTTGGCCTCGGTGTCCTCGGGCGCCGCGGTGAGGCTGGTGGCCTCTGAAGGGGCAAACACGTCTGTCAGCCGGCTGCTTTAAAACCTGCTGCCATCGTGAGGGGCGGAGCTACCTGTGATGGTGAGGAAGCCCGAGCTGTTGGCCTTCCCGCGGTCGTTCTCGGCCAGGCAGGTGTACACGCCCTCATCGTTCCTGGTGGCGTTCAGGATCTCCAGCGTCCCGTCAGGCAGGATGGAGATGCTGCGGATCAACAAGCTGTTTAAAAACGACTCTCTCTGTCTCTGAGTGGCGGAGTGTCGCCTGTTTGTAGCTGTGCCGACCGTGAGTTGTTGAAGAGCAGCTCTTTGCCCTTCGTCCAGGTGAAGCGTGGTTTGGGAGCCGCCCGGGGTTTACACTCGATCACCACGCGCCCGTCTTTGGCTCCCAGCAGCTGCTTCTTGACCGGGTTGAACTCAAACGTTGGCGCACAGGCTGGCGGGAGGTGAAGAAAGTCTCACCTGTTAAGATGTGTTTGTATTCTTTCCAACATCTTCTAAACTAACCAATCTAACCACTTACCAATCACTCGCAGCTCGGCGTTGGCGTATTTGATGCCCCAGTAGTTCTCGGCGATGCACTGATACATCCCAGAGTCATCAAAGGTCAGACTGGAAAACTTCAACTCACCTTTCCCATACTGGAAAACAAACCATTAGATCTTACAAGAAGGTTAAGTAGGTTATCAACTAGCTTCAGTAAGAGAGTCGTAAGCGTGTTGGTTCACCATGTATCCGTCTTTGTACCAGCGGATGAAGGGGAAGGGCTTCCCCGCCGCCACACAGCGCATGGTGTGCTCTGAGCCGATGTCGATCTGTGTGTTATTGATAGTCTCCGCCCACTCAGGAGCGGCTGGACACGCAAAGAGACATTAAAAGACAATGATTCAGATTCTGGAAAACATTGCTCCACTCCAGCTATTGCCGAACTCAGCTGCACGAGTCCAAACGAGGACCAGAAAGAGAGCACACATCACATCAATTTGAAGGTCTCTGAACTGGGGACCCGCCTGCTTCAGAATTAATCCTTTTAATGGTTTTTAAAGCTCTTAACGGTCTCGGTCCCAGCTACTTATCTGAATTGCTTTCAACATATGAGCCCTCTAGAACTCAGGCAGCAGCCTTTTCATTATTCCAAAAGTTGCAAATAAGAACATATGGTCAAGCTTCATTCCATCATTTCGGCCCACGTCTTTTAGCCTCGCTTTTAACTGAATTCCATGAGGACGATGACTGTACATTGTACATGACATTGTATCCCATTGCACATCTATTTTATCTCATCCTTTTATTTAAGATAGCGTTTCCTCAATGCCTCTAACATGCTATCTTTGTCCCCTATGCTCCTGTTATTATCCTGTAAAGCACTTAGAGCTGCCATGGGCACGAAAAGTGCTTTATATAAGGGTTTAATTCATTGATGATTGACTGATTCAGTGGCCCGATGGTGAGGAGCTCCGACACACTCACACTCCACGTAGAGCCAGGCCTTGTGCCAGTCCTTCCCTTTGGTGTTGATGGCCTCACACTCGTAGCCTCCGATGTCTTCGTACTGCACGTTGAAGAGATGCAGCACGGCGCCCGACTCGCTGATCTCGTGGTTGGCTGGGAGGTCGGTGGCGTCCACCTTCCTCCAGACGATGTGAGGGATGGGACTGATGGCACACGGGCAGCAATAAGAAGTCAACATTATTTCAGGAAACAAGATTGTGCCATTGTTGACAGAAGATGGAGCCCATTGGTTTCTAAGTCTGCTCAGTCTGAGTGAAGAAGTTTGAGCCTCTTTTTTACGTTTTAAAAGTGTGTTTTTCCTAACATTACCACAAAACATAAAATCTTGCATATTCCAAAGCCTCCAAAGCTGCATCTGTGAGGACCTACTTCCCCAAGGCGAAGCACTCCAGTGTGATGTTGGAGGCCAGCAGGGCCGTGGTGTCCGGGAACTTCACTCTGATGTCCGCTGGGTACTTCCTCTCTTCGCCTGTGGAGGAAAAGAACACGTGTGAAAGCAGAACTAGTAGTTGTGTTCCTGCATCGTCGCCAGCTCATCTTCTCCTCTCACCATCCTCAGGCGGCAGAGGGATGAGCGGGATGAATTTGGAAAAGACGCTCTTCCCGATGATGGGGCTGGAGACGAAGCAGGAGTAGTTTCCTGCATCCTGAGCTTCCACCTTTGAGATGTAGAGGTTCCCCGTCTTCTGGGAGACAAACCGCCGGTTGTCTGTGTGCAGGAAGACCGGGAATTCGTTGTAGATCCAGCGGTATGACACCTCCTCTGAAGGCAGGAAGGAGAAGCGCTCGGGTTAATCATCGGTTAGGAAACTCTGCAAAGACTGCAAAGTCAGTGTCACACACCTGGCCAAGCTTTGGGAGGAGCACACAGCAGGACCGCCCCCTGGCCCTCTTTCACATAGACGGGTTCTCGCTCATCCTGAGGAAACTCCTCCACAACTGGAGAGAAGCACAACAAGAGGACCTCACACACACAGACTCATTCATCTCCGTGAATGAACACGTTCCTGGCAAACATGGCGGGAAACATCAGCATATCTGATGGAGGAGCGTCAATTATGCAAAGGTGCTGGACACTCGTGGGTGTCAGCAGTGTCCGTGACCGTGCACAGGACGCTCGCTTCTCTGCTCACATCCAAACTTGACTTTGGCCTCCTTGCTGATCACCGTCCCGTAGATGTTCCTGGCCACACACACGTACGTCCCGCCGTGCTTCTTCTTCCTGGGGTTGGTGATGACCAGGTTCCCGCCCACCAGACTGTAGTGCTCGTCCGGCTGCTCCATCAGTTTGATCTCCCAGTTATCGCGGCGCCACCTGGTGGTGACAACACAAGTCAGCGATGTCTGGCTCCGCCCACTGCTCGTCTGAGTGACGTGACGTCTGCGGCACCTGTAGGTGGCAGGAGGGTTTGCCCGCGCACGGCAGTTCATGGAGATGCGGCCATCGGGCGAGTCCTCGGTGTAGACCACGTCCACCGGCTCCTCCTCAAAGATGGGCCCGTAACCAGTCGCATCCTCTGAGGTTTGCAAACCACAGGAGGTTAGAGGGAGCTCAGCTATGAGGCTGAGGAACATTACAATCACCCAGATCCTAAAAACTCACCTCCATATATTCTAGGCTCCCCAAAGAGGACGGCCGCTGCAAAGAGGAAGCAGGTGTGTTACTGTGTGATGACCACGAGTGACTTTATTACTGAAAACTGCACTGTGTCATATCACATCCTGGTGCAACGGTGTGTGTGTGTGTGTGTGTGTGTGTGCACAGATGGTGGCTAAGTCTCTCTTTCTCTTTATCATGACCACATTGACCATCACTGCTTCAATGACAGGTTTAGTTTGAGGATGGAAGGCCTCGAGCTGGAGGTCCAACAATCCATGCCAGGCGGCTCAGTCGCTCCTCATGAGAAGCAAAGCAAATACACAGAGCTTCTCTCGCATCAAGTGTTTCTGCAGGTACGATGTTGCAGGTGGCCAATATTTCTATTGTCACTTTGACGGCTTCTCACCTGTGAGGGAGACGGAGCACGAGACGGTCAGCAGCAGTAAAGCGGTGGAGGCCATCGCAGCCAACTGATCAGGTCACTGAAGAATTCAGGAAGATAGGAGAAGAGAAGGTGCTAGAACTCATACAGACAGACACACACTCTCACACACACACACACACACACACACACACACACACACACACACACTCACACACCACAATAACAACTGAAGGTTCTGGAGATGAAAGAGAACAGATGCACACAGACGCTGGTGGTTGCTTCATCCTCTTTGATTCATAAACGTCTGCAGTGTCAAACATCTGATGACTTTCCATGACAGAAACAGAGTGGCTGAATATCATACCGCAACACACACACACACACACAAATCACACTGCGACACACACATCACTCTGCAACACTCATATAAATGATTCAGAGTGTGAATGACTCAGCAGATCATCCTCCTCCTCCTCAGGCAGGATGTGTGTGCATGCACACATGAGCAGGTGTGTGTGTGTGTGTGTGTGTGTGCATCTAGCACTAGGAGTGCCTGTGCACCACATGAGGCAGCACTGCAGTACTTCGCCCGTCACACACGCTTACACATCACTTTAGTGAGATGAAAATGGCAGCGCTGGCGAGAGAGACTGCAGTATTTTTGGCTCCTGCTGCCTGATGGAGCAGAGAGGAGCAGATTTAGGGGGGGGGGGGG
>CAESWR010000242.1:386667-408885 GCA_903171835.1 Mullus surmuletus | reverse complement strand
CCCCCCCCCCCCCCCACAGCCTCAACTCAAGCCATTATTTACAAAAGAAAGGAAAAGAAATATCTACACGTGAAAAGCTGACGACCTAAAAACTTGATGCAAGTTATGAATAAACCGAAGACGTGGAAATGTTGTGGAAGAAGAAACAGTGAGTCGACTGCTTGAGCCGTCAGAACCAGAATCACAGACGGTTTCCATGGAAATAGAAAGCAAAGGTGTTGCACCACGCACGCCTAGACACATGCATGTGCTGCACACACACACGCACACACACACACACACACACACACACACACACACACACACACACACACACACACACACACACACAAGCTTTATTCATTTACAGTTATAGAAAACTCAAGAGTGCTCGCTGTACACAGTCGGACGCATTCATTGTTACAGTGAAAACACACACACACACACACACAAATGCATAAACCAAAACCTGACGAGTGTGTGAACCGATTACAGTGAAACAAGCAACAGCTTCCATTCACAGCAAAATCCGCTCATTCCCGACATTCAGCATCTTGGACTCTGACGTCGTTTTATCTCCCAGTGTGAGCAGTAACTCCCAGTGTGAGCAGTAACTGAGTCCACTTCCTGCTGGAAGTCACCTGGCGAGGAGGTTGGCAGTAGTTTCGTCTCCGGGTTTTTCCGGAGGACAAAAGAAGAGAAACAAAAGGCTGAGATGCATGTGAGGCGTTTCTGCTCTGACCTCGGCTTCCCGCCTCTCGTCTGGGATTCAGAGCTGGATGGTTGGGGTGATCGGTTTGATCAGTGTGATCGGGGTGATCGGTTTAATCGGGGTGATCGGTGTGATCGCGGTGATCAAGGTGATCGGTTTAATCGGGGTGATCGGTGTGATCGCGGTGATCAAGGTGATCGGTTTAATCGGGGTGATCGGTGTGATCGCGGTGATCAAGGTGATCGGTTTAATCGGTGTGATCGGTTTGATCGGGGTGATCGGCGAGGTCAGAGCGCTCTCATGGTGGAGGATGATGATTCCTCACAGCTACCGTGATGCTGACGACCATCACTGCTTCTCGGTGTCCTTCCACACTTTGAAACATCTCACAACAAACTCCTGTGGAACATCAGCTGCTCCTCCAGGCCTTCATCAGCGCTCCTCATCCTCGTTCGTTCTCCTACACGCGCGGTGGACGATTCTGAAGCCCAGCAGTTTTTTCCTGCCGGTGCAGATTCAATGACAGGACGTGATACGAGGAGTTGTCGGAGCGAGCAGCGCCGGGTCACCTCTGCTCACGCTCTGCTGGTACCAAAGAAGCTGGAGGAGAGAAGAGGCTGATGGGGCTTCGCAGGTGTGAGGAGGAACAACAGCTGATGCTCCTTTAAATACTCAGTGACTTTCTTCTTCTTCTTCTATGTACAACATTTGTCTCCAAAAGGGACCAACACTAGCTTCTACTTTGCATCACGTGTTTCTGCTATTATTCTCACGCTGTATATCACGACACCTTCTGAAGACTGGGGAAGATGAGAAGAGTTGCTGGTCTGAGTGCAGCTCTGCAACGATGACGTCATGTCTGCTTTTTTTCCTTCATGCAGATGTGAGAGTGTGACGGTCGCCTGCCTTCCGGACGTCTTCTTGGTTAAATCATAGATTTGGAAACATGGTGTTGTTGTGGAGGTGTTTAGCAAAGGATATCTTAAATGGCACTGATTGATGCACACACACACACATGCGCGCGCTGACACTGACACACACACACACACACACACACACACACACACACACACACGCAGCCGTGCTCCTGCTCAGCTGAACCTCACGATCCTTACATTCCTTTACGCTTTTTTCCGTATTGCTTTCTGCTCGTCTTCCCTCAGAGTCCTCGCATCCCTTCGCCTTCTGCTCAGTGCTCGTGGGAGAGGGGGGGGGGGTGTCACAGTGTGACAGTGCGGGGGGTGTGTGTGTGGAGATGAGGGCGTGTCAGCAGTCTGGGTGACAGGTCGCCATGGTGACGGCCAACGACGTGACAGCCGCCATGGGTAAACAAACAAGAAAACACAGAGAAAGAAAGAAGTGAAGGTGTCCATGTCAGCTGTCACCTTAGCAACTGTCACCACCGGGACGCCGCCCCCGTGTTTGGGGGGCGGGGGGGTGGGGCTTAGACAAAGGAGTTCATGGCGTTGACGGGCGACGGCGCCTCCGAGCTCTCGTTGCCCTCGTGCGTGTCCTTCTCCTTCTTGCCGCTGTACTGGCCGATGAAGGAGCCGTCCTCGTTGAACTGGCCGTCGCCGCCCTCGCCGTAATCCACCAGGCTGTCGTCGCTCTCGTCGCGCCGCACCGTCCCGTTGGACGGCGTCCGGCTGCCCTTGAGCGGTTTGTGGTCCTCCGTGTCGCTGCAACCATGAGAAGAGGCGCGGTCACATGTTTGGCTTTGACTTCATCCCTCAAACTTCCTGTGGAGAGGTCGACGCCCCCCGACCACGAGAGTGACCCTTTGACCCTTTGACCCCCTCACAGCTGCTTCTACCCAGTGTGTTTAGTGGTGTGATGAGTGTTTGCCCCCCCACACACACACACACACACACACATAAACACACTCCATCAGCAGCTGTAAGGAGAGTTCTTTGTAGTGAGTCATCAGCAGTGGTGGACAGTAATGGAGTACATTCACTTGTGTACCTGAGTATCTTTTTTAGATAATGACTTTCCCTCCACTCCGTTTGAAAGACAAATATTGTACTTTCCACTGGCTGTAGTCAGCTGTTGATGTTTCTTTTTCACACGCTGAGCTCCTGACAGAATCCGACCAATCACAGTCTCCGCTCACTGCCGGGATGGATGTGGAAATGCCTCATCCTCGCTCAGTGCAGCAAACTCGCCCGCTTTCATTCAGACAAAACTCGGTGTTATGTCGTCACGTAGCCGCGTGGCTCAGCGGGACGATGAGCTCTTCAGAGCAGAGTTGTAGTTTGTTCACGTGTGGAAAAGTGTTTTTTGGGTCGAGGAAGCTTAAATAAATAAAGTCAATGACAAATAGTTGTACTTATTGTTTCTGATTGCATTTTTATGCTGAAGTTTTTACTATTGTTTCAATAGACTTTTTGTAGCAGAGTGGTTCCACACGTAAGTCAGTACATTATTACGTGGTTTCTGAGAGTTACCTGGTTCTGTATAATAACTGAGTACTTACTTTTAAAAATGCTTAAGTACTTTTTAAAAGTAAGTTCTTTAGTACTTTAACTTGAGTTAAATTTTGTCTGGGCAACTTTTACTTGTGGAGTAAGATTTGACCAAGAGTATCAATTCTTTGACTCAAGTACTGGAGTTGAGTATTTGTCCACCACTGGTCATCGGGTTTTTTGTCGCCTGCTGTCTGATCTACTGGATCTACTGCAGTTTGCATCATGTGTAGATGTTTGGGCATCCATGGTGAAGACGACATCATTTCCTGCTTGTCCTGATTCACAACAAACGAGCTCCCTGCAGGTGTGTAAAGCCTCTTTGGTGTGAATCACTAAATTCTTGCAGAGAACTTCAAACTCTGTGAGATTCAAAGCAGACGTTGCATACGTCAGCCTGAAACATCTGAGGTTCTTTGTGCTTGTTGGGGAAGGACTCGTCCATTTCAGTCCTCTTTTTATTTTGTGGATTTGCTGCTATTCAACAAAACTGTCAGTCAAATGTTCTGAGAAAGCAGATGAGCAAATCCCACAGCGAGACAACATCCGCCTGAGGACTCTCTGCCGTCTCCTCCATCAACTATTCCGATGCTACCTCCTCCTCAGAGGAGCCCAGAACTGTAACATCAAGTGGTGCCCAAACATTTGCACATCAGCTTTTAAAGGATTGTCGGGGTGCATGTACGTATGTGTATGATGGAGGTGCTGCTGCGCGGTGGAGCAGCTGCTACGTCTACATTGTGGTCTGTTATGTGTCCATGGCGTTAGTGAGGTGCTGGCTGAAGCCTGCTGAGCTCCAGGGTTAGTGACGGTGCTGAGGAGGCTCTGCAGGTGCGTGCTGCCCAGTCCTCTGCAATCCTTCCGCCAAGCTCCACCCACTCAGTGCAGCCTCTCAAATATGCTTCAGATCCTCATGCAACAATGCAGACAGTCTCATTAAGCTCCGCCCACTTAGAGTCCTTTGATCTGTGCTGTGCAGGCGCCTAACCCTCCACCAGTTTCCCTCAAGCAAGGTCGGCGTAGTTAGAAGCAGCTACTCTGAGTGACCATGATGAGGATGTCAAGTGAGATGATGATGTTTCCAGAGCTTCTCTCTGACACATGGCAAACACACACCTGTAGCCATACACACACACATACATACATACATACACACACACACACACACACACACGCACAGAGCCCGGCCAGAGCAGAAAGTTGCCCCTGTTTCATTAGACGCATTTAGCTTTGATTGAACATTTTTTCTGATTTAACTTTGCAATAAACGTTGGTTGTGAGTAAAACTCTGACAATTCCTTAGTGATTTTTGGAGTTTCAGCTCCCTCAGGAGCTTTCTTTTTTCTCAGCATGTTTAAGAGCTGAAAATCTGCTCTGAGCCTCAGCTAGAGTTAAGTAATGTCTCAGCAGCTGGAATCAATCAATCACTGATGCGTTCGGCCAATGCGAGGCTCCCACTCGTTTCTTTAGTTGAATCCAGGTGGTGACTTCTCGGTTCTGTCCAGGCAATGTTCTACAGGCTGTGTGTTACTGCATGCTCGTTTAATCGCTTCATCTTACCTCTCCATTGACCTGAACTCATGAGCCCCCCCACCATAAAGAAAAACAGATACAAATGGAAGCACACGTGAAAAACAATTCATGAGCCAAATAAAGAGTGCACTCATAAAGCCTTTTTTGTTTCTTATGATAAAGAAGCATGCAAATGGAACATTTAAAGCACCAAGAACATCCTACTTAGGACACAAAGACGGGCGCACCTTCATGTCTGCGAGATGTAGAAACGGCGTGAATGTGTGTGTGTGTGTGTGTGTGTGTGTGTTTGCGTGTGTATGTTTGAACAACAGCGAGGTCGGGAAACCTGAGCCAGCACGAAAAGGACAGCGATGCCGCTCTCACCTGTACTCCCCAAAGGTGCCGTCGTCCTCCTTCATGGGCTGGATCTCAGGGTCTTGGTGGGCGTCCTCCTTTTCTTTCACTGCAAAACACACACACTTTGTCTTTTAGTGCCCATATCACTGACGTGGGTATGTGTGTGTTCTGAGGGTGTGTGTGTGTGTGTGTGTGTTACCGGGGTATTTGCCTCCCTTGTTCCTCTTGATGAAGCAGATGATGAGGAGCACCAGGATGAGGAGGGCGATGGCGCACATGAGGCCGATGAACCAGCCCTGCGTGGCGATGTCCACCTGCCGGCTGGCCACGGCTGCAGAGGCCACACACAGCGTTACCAACTCCCAAAACACCAAACCGCCCACATCAAAACACGGGAAATGAGTTTAAAATGGGTTAAAGGGTCAATGATCGGACCTCATGCAAGAACCTTTTCCCCTAGATGTGTCTGACCACAGCAAGTCAGGTTCAACAAACGCTCTAACCTCAGATAACGGTTTAACGATCCGTGGAAACATGGTGCAAAAAGTCACCTGGAGCAGATGTACATCATATACGTGCATCATTAACACCACTGAACACCATATAAGGTGACGTCTCCAGGCACATCTTCATTCACAACAATGTCATTGAGACCTTCAGATGATTATTCCAGTATCATATAAGAGCAGCAACAATCAATTTTAAATGAGACTATTTAGATTTAGATTTCATTTGCATTTGCAGGTTTAAATCGCTGATGTCAACAGAATTATTAGCTTTCATTTGTGTATCTACTCAAAAGGCTCCAGAGTAGCTAAATGTATCATCTACTGGTAAAACTGAAGGGGATTCTGAGAGACGGCATATCACTTCTGACTATGGCAGAACCCTGCAACTTCCTGGAAGATGGTAATTGTGACCCTGCTGTCCATACTGCTTGCATGAGGCCCCGTGATTCAGAGATGAAAGAAAAAAAACCATTAGATGAGCTTCTCAGTGATGATCTCAGTGACATGCTGATGGAAGCTACACTCATCTACGCTCTGAACCATCTGGGACAACTTGTGGATGGGAAGAGAGAAAAGAAAAGAAAACCAAGGGCGATGGGAGGCATGGGGACACAGTGATGGTGAGACATGGGGACACAGCGATGGTGAGGAATGGGGACACAGTGATGGTGAGACATGGGGACACGGCGATGGTGAGGAATGGGGACACAGCGATGGTGAGGCATGCCGCCTCACCTGGCACCGTCACCAGCTGCTCGTCGGTGCTGTGGGCCATCGGGTCGGCCGGGTCTCTAGCGACCACGCGAACCCTATACGACGTCCCCGGCTTTAAGCCTTTGATGGCGTGCCAGTGAGAACCGTTTACCAACTCCTTCTTCCAGTCCTCTTTACCTGGAAGCGCCGTTGTGGACGGAGGGGGAAGAATTTGAAGTAGAAAACAGTTAACCGATCAGACTGATTGAATGAGGAGGCAGCCAATCACAGCATGCACTCTCAAAGGAGGAGGAGCCTTACTGTTTTCTACTATATATTCCACATAAACATTCTTATGGTGTCCGAAGTATTCCCAACTGATCACTGCACTGTCCTCCGACACGGACGTGTTAACTGTGCCGAAGGCGGGGCCTACGGGGGGGGGGGGGTCGGCAACACAGGGGAGAGAGGTCAACTCATTAAATACCTTATTAGGAAGGAAAACATTGTTTAAATAATTATTACTAAAATAATTACAGGCTAACTACAACATGCTGCTATTGCTGCCGGGATGGCAGTGAGGTGTGTATTCAGTGAGGTGTGTATTCAGTGAGGTGTGTATTCAGTGAGGTGTGTGTGTGACGCTGTCTGGTGTATGTTTTAGCTCAAGCTCACATTTGACTTAGATCATCATAAAGATGATTGTAGAATTCAACAGTGTTTACAACAGACGTGTGTGTCAGCGTGTATAGAAAGATGCTGCCTTCAGCTCAGCTCAGCTCTGCTCTGCTCGTGGTTTGTGCTTCAGATGTTTCACTCTCGAAGCCCTGAGAGGTTTTTTGTTTTTTTTTTAGCAATGTTTAGGTTTCATTACATTACATAGAAATATCAGTTATAATCTGCCAGGTGGCGTCTGCCAACAGCTCAGGTCCTTTTCATCATCATGAAAATGAAAAATCCACGAGCTGATGTATATATATTTCTGTAGTGATATTTGTTTTACTTTATTGGATCTTGCACCCTGAGGATGATACTTGTGTTTGGATATACCTGCACCGTGACTATTTCTTTTTAATGCAACTTGCTACAAATTAAACCAGTTTTTTCAAGTTTTTTTTCAAGTTAAAAAGTAGTGGATGGAGATGGAGCAGGTTCCTCAGCACTGTGTGTGGTGGAGCGGTGGGGGGAGGGGGGAGGGAAGTGCTTGTACCCTTGTGAAACGGGGGAGGCGGAGACTTAGTGATGGGGGAGGTTGGGTGAGGGGGCTCAGTGGGGCCTGAAAGAACACGGAAAAGAGTGAGAAAACACACACACACACACACACACACAGACACACACATCAGCACCAAAGTGGACGACAAAGGCCTCTGAGCATGCTGGGCTAAAAAACCCTGAACCTCAGAGGAACTTCCGCATGCAGACAAAGCAAACTCCATCCACCAATCTGCAGCATTAGCAGACTCTCATCGTGTTAGCGGGCTTCAACACATCCACAAGCATCATGCACGAATTCTACAGAAATATGCTCCTCTGAAGAACACAAAGCACATGGATGCATCCAAATCGTAAATTCTAAGCTACGTTCCACCGGACAAAAACTTTTCCATCAGAATAGGAAGAAGCCGAGGTGTTTGTTGATGCCGTGGAACCCTGTGCGCGCCTACAGGAGGAGATCTGCTACGTGCTCCTCATATGGCATGCAGAACGAAAAGAGGAAAGATCTACGCTACCCTCTGCTTCTAATATATTAATATAATAATATTAGTAATAATAATATATATATTCTAATATCTGCATGCAGGTGCGTCCACTGGCAAACTGGGGTTACCTTTGCCCGTCTCTACAGTGGGACGAGTACGAGCTTCAGAGAGGAGAAAGACACAAAGAGATAGTGGGGATGTAAGAGGGATGAAGCAGGACTTCGTTCTCCATGTTCTGGCTGCTGCTCTGATGGACCTCCTGGCTCCTGGTGTGTCTGTAATTCCCCGTCAGCACAAAGCTAAACTGTAAAAACTTACTGGTTTCCATGATGGTGAAGGCCTCCTCAGTGATGGTGGGACCTGAGCCTTTGAGGGTCTTTGCGCTCAAGTAGAACTTGTAGAGCATGCTGGAGTTGAGGCTGCCCACGCTGGTGCTGGTCTGGTTGGCGAGGAAAGTTAAAACTTTGGGTGGTCCCAGCTCATGGGTCTTATTGACTGTAGACAAAGAAAAAGACCCAATAAAGAAAGAGACAACAGAGACTCTGATGCCACGAGTTGTTCATCATGGAACATGGAGCCCACCTGGCTGGTAGCTCAGCGTGTAGCCAGCAAGGCGGCCATTGTTGTCGGCCGGGGGTCCCCATTCCGCCGTGAGCGAGTCCAGACCAGGGTTGGTGACGTGAAGGAAAGAAGGAGGACCAGGAACTGGAGGTCAAAGCAGGAAGAACGACCAACACAGCTTAGTTTGACAGATGAGGATAATTAACCTACAGCAATGGAGCTAACACACACACACACACACACACAGTCACACACCCCCCCGATGAGTCTCTCCATGATGAAGATACACAGATTGCTCACAGTCTACACACACAACACACGCACGCACACACACTGGCATTTATACAGAGATGCAAACTCTACCATAGGGACCATGGTCTGCGTATGTGTGTGTGTGTGTGTTCTTTTTGACATCTTCTGCCAGAAAGCTGGTCCTGTGTTTGCACACCAATGCCTCCACCTTCCTGACAGTGTGTGTGTGTGTGTGTATGTGTGTGTGTATTCGTATCATCCATCTTTAATCTCACATCCGTCCATCATCGGCAGTTGTGGACTCAACAGTGAAACACACACACACACACACACACACACACACACACACACACACACACACACACACACACACACACACACACACACACACACACACACACACACACACACACACACACACGCACGCACACACATACACACACCTCCTTCCGGTGTCTCGAACGTCTTGTCGGCGCTGGGCGGACCCTCCCCTTTGCTGTTGAGGACCCTGATGAAGAGCGTGTAGAAGCTGTACGGCTGCAGACCCGGCAGACGTCCCTCGCTGCGGTTGCCGCTGAAGGTCAGGACCTGCTCCTGCGGCGACTGCTCCGTCCCCTCCTCCGCCTCATTCAGGCCTCGCTCGCGGCGGAAGTACACCTGCAGGAGACGCCAGGAGGTCAGATGTTAGGGAGAGCCAGAAGCGTGCTTACCCAAACGTGGCAACTCCCACCTTGTATCCCTGCAGCTTCCCGCGGACCGAGCCGGAGGGCACGGGCTCCCAGTGCACCTCTGCCAGGGTGCTGTTGTGGACCATCACCTGGCTGCTCTCAGGAGCCGACAGAGGCACTGCAGAGCCGCGGAAACAACAACATCAACATCTACGCTGCATCCTGAAAGGCTCCCAAACTCTGCATCAGAGGTTCATTTTTGACTGACAGGGTCATAAAAATAATAATCTATTTTTACCCGTCACTTTAATTTTTGAAATGATAATAAAGATGTATCCCTCCCGACCTCCTTGTTGCCGCTCGCTCGCTCTGTAGTTTCCGAGGACCGATTACTTGTTTGTCCCTCATCTTTCAGTGCATGAGTCTCTTTGTTCACCCCTTTTCTCAACACCATCATCATTATTGGGCTTTTTGAAGAAAGTTCGGACCCTCGGCTGCTGTGACATTTTTCCTAATGAAGCCAACGAGGTCATGCATCAAGAGACAATAGCTAGCTAATGTGCTCACTTGCCAGCAAGTGGTCAGGTGTGTGAATTGCAATCTGTCAAAATGACAGATGGCCTTCAGATTTCTCCATCATCGTTTAAAAAAACATGGTCAATGACGGAAAATATCCGGTTAATGCGACCCCTGCTACCGATGCTGGCTCCAAGGGTGGTCACCAGGACGGCGACTCGCCCCCTGACAGGAATACGCATTCTGAAGGGCCGTTCACACCAAGAACTATAACTATAAAGGTAACTACAAATATATAGTTTTAAAAATTGTTTTAACTAAAGTGGATGTCAGACGAGGGCGATGGGAGACATGGGGCGATGGGAGGCATGATAGTGGAGGACGATATCGTACATGTCACTTTCAGAGAGATTTGATGAACTATAGAGATACTGACAGCCAATCAAAATCCATCTGAAATGACTCGTCAAGACGTTCAACATATCACTGTGTCCCTCTCTGACTCATTCAACATGGCGGCGACGTAGACTCATCTGTGAAGTTCAAAAATATCCACCCGTTTTTGATCAAAGTAATCAACTTTATAAAAATGCGACCAAGGAAAGGGATTTCTGGAATTCGATCGGTCTCTCTCTTGGGATAAGTGGTAAGTGTTTTGTTAACGGAGATTAGACGTTTCAAGTGCAGGATGTGCTTTGCGTAACCTAGCAACAAAGCAATGTCGTTCATCAGTGCGGATGCTGCCATCGCTATGGTTATAGGTACTGTTATAGTTATAGTTCTTGATGTGGACGGCCCTTGAGACGCAAGTTTAAGAGAGGTCATGAGCATCATGTCAGTGTTTAGTGTTCCCTCACCGTCCTCTCCGGAGTATCCAAACACCACCTCGGGTTCGGGGCCGTTGCCATAGTCGTTGAAAGCTTGTACTTTGATCTCGTAGGGCGTGTAGGTGGGCGTTCCCGTCACCACCAGCTGCGACTCGTTGGCCACGGTCTTGGAGGACCACGGCTGGTCCGAGTCCTTCTGCCTCCACTGGACTTTGTACTCTAGACTTGGACCGTTGGACTGGAGGCCAGTCAGCGGCTGAGCAGAGGGGGGTCGATTAGTTTGGTCACATGTAGTTTGTTTTTTTAATTCCACTCCCAACATGCAGGAACATCAAACAGTCCAACTTACCGTCCAGGAGATGACCAAATTATCGGGTTTGTCTCCGACTCCCTGAACATCTGTTGGATTGTCATCCGGAGCTGAAACCCAAACATTCAATCATTTAGTCTTGGACGGCCTTTGTCTGCCCTGACCGTGTTTGGGGCCATTGTTGTCACCTGAGGGGTTGGTCCTGTACTGGTGTGACGGCTGGCTGGGCTCGCTGTAGCCCATGTGGTTGAGCGCCAGCACTCTGAAGGAGTAGTAGACGTAGGGCGAGAGGCTGAGCTGGGCCGTGGTGCTGGTGCCGGCCACCTCTGTCAGATTGACCCAGACGCCGGGCTGGTGGAGGAGGTCCTCGTACTGGATCAGAAAGTCTGAGAAAGGGAGGATGGCCTTTTTAGCTACTAGTGTAATTATGTAATCAGCTCGAGAAGTATCTGTGTGAAACGAGAACAAGCTGCGTAGGCCGAGCGCTCCGTACTCTGGATGGGACTGTTGTGTTCGTCTCCAGGGATCCAGGTGAGCTGAACGCTGCGCTCTGTCTGGTCGGTCAGCTCCAGGTCGGTCGGAGGGTCAGGTTTCTCTGCAGACACAAGAAACGGATCAAGACTGCAGAAAAATAAATGACAAATGATGATTTTGTGGTGACAGTTCCTGAGTGTCAGGATCACCACACTGAAGGTCAGTGAAGTGCAGACTAAAACTCAAAGTCAAGTAACGGTAAAGAAAGAGACGCATGATGGATTATGTTGGTTTTTAGGCTGCATTTCTCAAAAGGACGCATGTGCTGACAAGCCGGTGCTGTTTCGTAAGATGTTTTTTCAATACATTCACTTTATTTTGCCAGTATAAAGGTATATTTTGCCATAAAATTAGATACAAATGCAATACCATGTCATGCAGTGATGAACATAATCATCAAAACTCTGGAGAAACATCTTCCTGGTTTGTCAGAGCTCAGTTTGTTATTTTTTACATTGAAAAGTGTGTTAATTTGGTTGTACTTGGTGCTGTTGAATGCAGCCCAGGTGCTTCCACTTGTGGCTGGTGAGACTCTACAGGGTCGTGATCAGCCTGACCGAGTGGAAACACCTGTGAGGAACAGCAGCGCCGCTGAAACGCTGCATGTTGGGATTTCAAAGCAAAAGGATGCTGAAAAAGGGTTAAAAAAAAAATCCACATAATATAAGTCACATGGGAGCGATGGAGGGAGGGGGGGGGGGGGTAACGGGCGGCTGCAGGGGAAACCAAGCTGAGCACAGCGTTAGTTTTTATTACCGTAGACAATAGCTGGAGTGGGCGTGGCCTCTGAGACAGCGAGAAGCAGGAGGAGAATACAACAAGTTGGTTAGTGACAGATTAGAAACGGCAGAGAGGAAGAAAAACAGGAGTCATAGTGGAAACAAACCAGTCTGACAAATGGAGAGAAAGCAGAACAGAACCCGAGTGAACCCGTGATACCAGAGGGAGCCTGACACTGACTCCACGCTCGTCATCAGTGAGTCCGGAACCATTCAGCGTCATTTTCTTTTTCCCCTTTGGGTTCTGAGCCGCGTCAGGCCACAAATTCTCAGCAAACACTCAGAAAAGTACGCCGCCAGGTTTGGCGAAAAACCCATTGAATATCAGCCTCCTATGAGCCAGCTGTGATTGGCCCAATGAATGAGCGGCCTCTTATGACACGACTGTGATTGGCTCCATGAATAACGGGCCTCCTGTGAGACGACTGTGATTGGCTCCATGAATAACGAGCCTCCTGTGAGACGGCTGTGATTAGCTCAATGAATATCAGCCTCCTATGAGCCAGCTGTGATTGGCCCGATGAATGAGCGGCCTCTTACGACACAACTGTGATTGGCCCCATGAATAACGGGCCTCCTGTGAGACTGCTGTGATGCAGCACCGTCAACCATCATTGCTTCTCCACCATTTAGTGTGAGCGTACCGACGACGGTCAGCATGGCGCTGGCCGAGTCCTGGTCCAGCGTGGTGTTCATGATGCAGGTGTAGGTGCCCTCGTCCACGTCCCTCACGTCTTTGATGGTCAGGCTGTCCGTGTCCACCTCAAACCTGCAGGACGACGGAGAGCAGACGTTAACCCTCCACATCCACCAGGCTTCATGTTAGTTTTCTTCGTGACGTTGCACCTCTCGTCGTCCGGCAGCTCCCCGTTGTTCTTCAGCCAGGTCATGGTGGGGACGAGCGAGGGGTCGTGCTTGACTTTGCACTCAAAGATGGCGCTCATTCCCCTCTGAACCACCTTGTACTCGGGCTGCTTCAGGATGCGAGTCGGCTCTGCAAGCATTCAGGCTCGTGAGAACAAACTAAACAAGCGGAGAGCTGATCAATCGATGATCAATCGGGTCGATGAAGCCCATTATGATCATTCTGAAATGGCTCTTATCAGCTTCTACATGGAGCTTGACTTTCTTTAAATGATGTGACAATTAATAATACAGACAAGTTAGATGGACCCTTCATTCAAACAGAGATCTTTTGAACAGCTTCTGGTTTCAGGCTGCTGATGGCGGGCCGAGTGCCTTAGCAGTGATGCCAACAGTAATTAAATAATTCAGGGTCCAAAAGCCAACATCGACTGGTGCCTAAAGTCTCTTGAAGCTGCAGAGACTTTTGGAACATGCCGTCCATCAGCTGCTTCAATGATCCAAACTGGAAAGTTGCCAGTTAATCAATTTTAATTCACTCTGCTTGAGCTGCTGCTCAGTAAACACAACACAGCCCTCCTGACTCCGCCTCCTCTGCAGTGCAATACATTTGATGCCTTTAGCACAAATGAGCCCAACACGCCGGCCTCTGTGTGCTCTTTGTGCCTGGGCGGGTGTGACATCACTGACCTTTCACCTCCAGGTAGACGTGGTTCTCCTTCACGCCCAGGTTGTTCCTGGCGATGCAGGTGTACTTGCCGCTGTTCATTGGCTGGGCTACGTGGATCTCCAAGGTGCCGTTGTCATGAATGACGTAGGGGTCGTTGTTTTTGATGCTGGTCTGCACGTCTTTGAACCTACACAAGAATTCAAAACCACAGCAACATGTTAGCAAAGTTCAGATCTTCAGATTCATCAGATCCTCAGATTCCGTGTCAGATGTTTCAAGTTTAGTTTAGATAATCTAGACCACATAGTGGTGTGGAGTACAAGATATTTAGGAACAGTGCTGATGGTAAGCAGCAGGTGATAAAGGAATACCAATATAAGGAGAAAACAGACACTGTTTTCAACAACAATCTGTTTTTTACGCTCAAATAGAAGATGAAATTCATCTCCTAAAAAGTTACAGTGTGAGTCCCACCATGTGATGGTCGGTATCGGCGAGCCGAAGGAGGCGCAGTGCAGCGACGCCGGGCTGTTGGCGATGACCTGGTACACTCGGTTGGATGGAGTCAGCACCCGCGGTGGCTCGGCTGTGGACAGAAACCCGGGTCTCATTGTGTGTCTCCACCATTCGCACGTCTCCCCTGATTCACAACCACTGTCTGCACATCGGGGAGAAAAAACCTGTAGAAATCGTGACACGCTCACCGAGGACGCTGACGAAGGCGTTGGCCATCAGGTATCCAAACTCGTTGGAGGCGTTGCACTGGTAGACGGCACTGGAGCCGGACTGGACGCTGCTCAGGATCACCGTGTCGTCGTCCACCTTCCGCGTGTGATCCTGAGGGGCGTCTGTCACACCGGCAGAGACCACACGTGAAACTTCAAGTTCAGCCAACAGTGCTTTCTTTTCCACGTGTGCCTGCATGCTGCTCGTCACTCACTCTCGATTGGGACTCCGTTGACAAACCAGCTGACCTGCGGTTTGGGCTCGCCGCCCACCCTGCAGGTCAGGATGCCCGTCTCGTTGGGCGCCAGGATCAGGTTCCTGGGAGCGCTGATCCAGAAAGGAGCCGCTGGAACACAGAAGCATTTCGATGAGCAAATGTGCAAACCAACAAACTTCAATGTGAGGATGGTCCTGTCACAATAATCAATAGATCAATTAATCAAACGATAAATGACAACGAACCCCATAATTTTGCCAGTCTGAATATATCGGCGTGTGTGTTTGTTTTGCTGATCTCACGCGACCAAACAGGCCGGACGTGAAGAGGGTTCACTCTGTGCGTCGCTCGCAGCACCTGGTTCCATAGAGGAATGAATAGAGTGAACCCTCCTGTCAGTCATCCACTATCTTTGTGTCATTTGGGTGTGGATTTAACTTAAGTATAAATCACAATCAGCTTTGTGTAACAGTCAATTTGTCTAGTTTGTCAGGTCCAATATTTGCGGTTTGTGTATGTTTGTTTGTTTTCCTGTAAGTGTGAATGTGCAAATTAGTTCAAATGAATCTGGATCAGCTGTGGAGTGAGGCGGTTTTTGACCATAACCTAAAGTAAAGTGTAAAAAATAACCAAGGCAAACCGGGGATGGTGGAATGAAGGTTTTTTGGATTTTGTTGAGAGTGGAATGGAAGAAACCTTTGGAATGAACCTGCTGCAAATGAACATTAAAAGCAAAGTGAAGTGGAGGCACCGGGATGGTGTGAGTCTCCTACGTGAGAGTCAAACCAGGTTCTGTACGCTGGGTTCTGAGTGGCTTGGAAGCATTTGAGGTCGCCACTATATTCCAATTACACTGTTACACTCTTGAGAAATGATAGTATATAGCTTTTTAAAGGGTGTAGTTGCATTAGTATGTCATATTATCATAACATTATCTTTAAAAAATGATCTCAAAGTAATGTCGACAATAAAATTGTTCGTCGCCAGTCATGTGTGGGACAATATATCGTCCAGCACAATTAGCTTCTGGTGACAGACCTGTGTGAGGGGCAGTGAGGGGCAGTGAGGGGCTGTGAGAGGCCGTGAGAGGTGCGTACCTTTGACCGTGACCTTGATGATGTGGTGCGCCGAGCCGCGGTTGTTGGAGGCCGTACATTTGTAGTCGCCGGCGTCGGTCTCGTTGACGTCAGAGATCCTCAGCGTCTTCTTGTAGTTGTGGTAGGAGACGCGGCTGCTCGGCAGCTCGCCTCCGTTCTTCTGCCAGGAGATCTCTGGCGTCGGCCTGCCGTGGAGACGGGTTCCGTCGGGCGTCAGTGCACCAGTTCTACATTTGACTTTGTTCTATTTTAAGAGGCCTTTGAGGCTTTTGTTCTGCACTCACAGGCCCTCGGCGATGCACTCCAGCTCCAGCGTTTCTCCTCTCAGAACCATCTCGCTGCTGGTGGGGCCCAGCGGCAGCATGAAGCCCGGCCCGCGCTCCCCCACCGGGCTCGCTGAGGAGACCAGAGCCAGTCAGAACCGCAGCGCCACATTCAAACCTGACCAACACTGTTGTTGATACCAAGATGGGGTCACGAAGAGGTCAAGAGGAGTGATGGGTGCGGTCAGTGGGCAGCGGGGAGGGAGGGTGAGTAGGACACCATGTCGAAGATGGGGGTTTTTTGTTTGTTTACACACGTCGCGCGTGTGAGCAGCATCTGAGAACAATCACCAATCTCCCAGAATGGGGTAACTGTCTGTTTGTTGCTATGACAACCTCTCTTGCTGGAGAACCCCCCTCTGCTCTATGCACAGCAGCCACGTCTGCTCTCCAAGTGCTTCCTCATTCAGGGATCAACTTTTTTTTTTGACTACCCATAAAAGGGAACCAACGTGAGAGAAAGACAATTTTTGAAAACTGCAACCTGAATTTCTTAGTGAATTTTAAATGAATGCGTGTACGCAGGGCGTGGGGGGATATTTTGGAACATGCTAGCTGATGAATTATACATACATGATGGGTATTGGCTTTGTCATGAAACATTTTATCATGCATTGTGGTCAAGATGATGATTTTCAAGAGACAAACCAGTTTAGACAAACAGTTTTACCATCAAACATGAACCTGTACCTTCGAGTTTTTTAATACTGTGTCTATAACTGTAATACTTGGAGGATAAATGGAGGAGACCTGACTGAGTGTTAATAACCACAATGGGAAGGAGGTCGAGTGACAGGTGAGTGTGTGTCAGGTGTGGTTAGGCTGGGAGCAGACTGGGGGCGGGGCTTACACTGACTGGGCTGAATGGGAACAAACCAGCAGCACTCACCACTAACGAAATCAGTGACATTGTACAAAGCAGCCAGAGTCTCATTCATTGTCTCCACTGAAATACAACAGAGAAGCATGAACATGCAGAACAAGACGACTCTTGCACTTCCCAGTGGCCTGTTTCTCTGTTTCTCCAACGCAGAAACTCGGGACACCAATGCTGACACATTTTGACATCAAGTACGGCTATAAGCTCGCTCACAGAGCAAACAGAGAGAAATCAGGAAGAACGGCAACGAAAAACATCACAGAAGGCCTGAATATGGGCTGCAATGCCTTCTGGGAAATGTTTAAATTGTGGCATACACGTGTGTGTGTGTGTGTGTGTGTGTGTGGACTCACTCTCCAGCACGGTGACAGAGATGGGCTGCTTCTGCTGGATGGTCTGTGTGTGGGGGAAGCGTGCGTAGCAGATGTAGTCGGTGCGCGTGTCCTCGGGGAGGACGTTGGAGAAGTACAGGTCTCCGTTCAGCGCCTGAGACACTCGCTGATCCAGCGGCAGCCTGAGGAAGTCTGCTCCGAATGAAAACATCTCTGTCATTTACGCCTCGTTTCACTATTAATTACATGATTAATTACTGCTCAATACAAACGACTCACGGTTGTCCATCCAAAATATGATGGGGGGGGGCAGGCCGGCCGGGGGGCGGCACTGCAGCACCAGGGAGACCCCCATCTGCACCACGACGGCCTCGATTCTCTCTTTTGACCACAAGGGGGACCCTGTGCGTCACAAACATCAAACAAAAGGCCTCTGAGGATTCAAACGCTGACAACAGGTCGATGTGGTGTGTGCATGCCTGTGTGTGTGTGTGTGTGTGTGTGTGTGTGTGTGTGTGCGTGTGCCGTCCGTCGTACTGGACTGCCGGATGACGATGCTGTTGGAGACCGCCGTGCCGTGGTCGTTGTGGGCGGTGCACTGGTACGTCCCCTCGTACGCCTCCGCCTTCTCGCCGCTGATGTCGATGACCAGCGTCCCCGAGCCGGGCTTCATCAGGACTTTGGAGTCTTTCTCCACTTCGAAGTGGGTCCCGTTTCTCGTCCACGAAAAGCTGGAGGGGAAAAAACACGGGTCGACTGATTCATTCTTTGAGGGAGGCGAGGAGATGCGAGCGGAGCTGCATCGCTGATGTCGCAGCCAGGCGTCTCCGAGGCCCGCGGCAAGAAAAACTGTGGCTAATTCAGTCTGCCAGGTGTGTTTCTCTAGTGACTGTTCCCCATGACAACAGTTGCTATGGTGATTCATATTTCCACTCTGCTCCGGGTTGAGCTGCCCCCGGGAGCAGATCTATCATTTCACAGAGAAGATGGAGAGGATGAAAGTGACAGGAAATCGCTTTTCTGACGACTCAAAGTGCAGCTGCATCTCAAAGCACGCACACACACACAGAGACACACACACACACACACACAAAAACACTCACATAAACGATGTGTGTGTGTGTGTGTGTGTGCTGCTCACCTGGGATGAGGCTTCCCTTTGGCTTCGCAGTGGATGACGATGTTCTCCCGGGGATCAAAGATGTAATCCTTCGGGGACTGCTGTGTGATGGTGGGGGGCTGGGGCACTGAAGAGGTGGGGGGGCGGGGGGCGGGGGAACCCAAAACACACCAGTAAGAGTCATAATGAGAACGAACACCGCCAACACACACACACACACACACACACACTGCAGCAGAGGGGGCGTGAGCCGCATGCAGGACGCATTTATTAAAGGAAAGAAACACTCACAGCAAAAACCTCTAAATCGACTTACCATCGATACAGCCACAACAAAACACACACACACACACACACACACACACACACACACACACTAAGACGGCGCTGAGAACTGCATGCACACCACACAAGTTAAAAGAAGAGCAACCAAAAAAAAGCACCTCCACGAGAGCATGTTAGAGCAAACTTACATCCTTCCAGCACTTTAGCTGTTGGTTGAACCGGAGAGACCAAGAACATGAGGAGCTTCGGTTAGTTTAGCGTCTGTTTGCAAACGGCTTCAGGTCAAACAGCTTTCAAGGACGCACGCCGCCGACCCGCCGCCGCCACGCACACGGAGTGGGTGGCGTGTCGCGTGTCAGGCAGGGGCAGCCAGGGCTGGCGATCCTTTAGAAACTTCCCATAGCAGCACTGACACCAGTAGCCTCAAAACGATAACAATTGAGTTCTTCATTTGATACTTTTTGTTACTTCTTTCAAAATGAATCATGCGAATCGAGAGCAAACAGTTGTGCGAATGTCGTAACGATAACCAGCCCGAGGTGCAGCCCGTCGTTGAAAGCGTGATTTCACTCAGGGGTGACATCAAAGGAGAGAACAGCACCGACATCCCAGTAAAAACAGTCATAATGAGGAAGTGGGTCACATGCTGCATCGTGCACAGCTGGAACACAGGAAAGACTCTCAGAGGAGCAGAAGGTTAGTAAAGGTCACGAGACACGCAGAGATTAACCACAGGATCCACAAACCTGACTGGCTCTGGCGGTGTGTGAGTTCTGGTGTGTGTGTGAGCTCTGCTGTGTGTGTGAGTTCTGGTGGTGTGTGAGTTCTGGTGGTGTGTGAGTTCTGCTATATGTGTGAGTTCTGGTGGTGTGTGAGTTCTGGTGTGTGTGTGAGCTCTGCTGTGTGTGTGAGTTCTGGTGGTGTGTGAGTTCTGGTTTGGTTGGTGAGTTCTGGTGTGTGTGAGCTCTGCTGTGTGTGTGAGTTCTGCTGTATGTGTGAGTTCTGGTGGTGTGTGAGTTCTGGTGTGTGAGGCTCCGGGTCGACACTTACGGTCCAGAGGCACCTCCAGCGCTGACGTCTCCTGACTCAGCAGGATCAGCAGCATCAGCAGCACGGCGCTCAGGCCCGGAAGCCACTTCCTGCTCCGGTCCATGTTCGGCTGAAGCTCCACGAAAACCAACAAGCGTGTGTGTGGGTCGACCCTGCAGGCACACAGAGGAGAACACACACTGAGGATGCAACCCACACACACACACACACACACACACACACACACGCACAGCTTCAGAGGTCACCTGTGTGACCTTGTGGTGGCAAACAGCAGAATCACTGAGACGGAGGTGGTGATACTACATATTGTGATATATATTGTGATACTATATATTGTGATACTATATATTGTGATATATATTGTGATACTATATATTGTGATATATTGTGATACTATATATTGTGATATATTGTGATACTATATATTGTGATATATTGTGATATATTGTGATACTATATATTGTGATATATATTGTGATACTATATATTGTGATATATTGTGATACTATGTATTGTGATATATTGTGATACTATATATTGTGATATATTGTGAAACTATAAGCGAGGCGATCTATTGCGATTTTTCCCCCAAAACCTGAGGCATTGTGAGGTCTTTTTGTCCAGCGAGAGCAGAGGAGAGGAAGGAGGGGGAAGCCTAATGGCTGAGTCTGCTGCCAACTAGTGGTTGGAGGCATAAATAAAACACAAAACCACCGTCACCAAGCAAACAGCTGGTGAAATATAAAATACAAAATATCAATACAGTTTTGCAAAAAAATCAATACTGTATCCCGTCATGAAATATTGTGGTGTATTGATATTTTCTAACACCTCTCGCTGAGCGTCTCCAGAACCAGCAGACAGCAAAGTTTCCAGGACACGGTGACGGGCGGCGAGCGGCTCTTAACCCCGTCAGCACGCAGGCCTTTGTGAGACGACACGTCAAAACATCTTGAGTCATCGTGTGTTTGAGTCGTTATTCAGAGTCGTGACAGCGGCCGTTTCTCCGCTCGGATTCCTGCGGCGCTCCAGGAATGGTTTCTGTGGAGGACGAGCTGCTCGGGGCCTCGGATGATAAAACACGTTCGCCTGTAAACATGAGCCATGTGAGAGCGCTCGGCCGGAACAACAACACACACACATGCACGCGCACGCACACACACCTCCCAGTTACAGACCCCCGATGAGTCTCCCCATGATGAAGAGACACAGATTGATCACAGTCTACACACACATGCATGCACACACGCACGCACACACACACTGGCATTTATACACTGATGCAAACTGCAGCATAGTGACCATGGTATACGTGTGTGTTGGTTCTTTTTCATTTTCTGCCAGAAAGCTGGTCCTGTATTTGCGAACTAATGCCCATCATCCATCTTTAATCTCACGCAGCTCGTTCATCAACATTTAAAGGGAAGAGGCGTGGTCACCAGCTGACTCCATGGTGTTACATTGTGCTGCAACAATTACTTTAACCCCTCCAGCTGCGCAGGTGTGGACTTCACAATGACACATGCACACATATACGCACAACCCCCACACACACTTACACACACACACATACAATCAACCCCCCTAGCGCAGTCATGAGCAGAAAATGAGTCTGTTTTAATTCATGGGTGCACTATCCCTTTAAGACGATACTATTTGTGCTTCATATGATGCAAAAGGAATGAAGGTGCAGTCACATGCTGCCCATCTCAGCAGTTATGGAGAGCACATGCATACTTGCACACATACTGCACGTATGCACACACTCACACACACACACACACACACTTACACACACACACACACACACACAGATGCACGCACATACACGAAAGGGGTCAATGTCCATCCATAGGTGAAACTGAATGCTCCATTCACTGCGTCTCCACTCTCTTGGAAGGGAAGCACGTCTGATGATATCCATGGAGAGCAGTGATGAACACATACACACACTCAGAACACACACACACACACACACACACACACACACACACACGCACACACACGCACACGCACGCACACGCACACACACGCACACACAGACACACACGCACACACACGCACACACAGACACACAGATAGATGCACAAAAAAGTAGTGTCAGATTTTATCCAGCTGATGTAGGAAGAGTGTGTAAGATAATACAACCCGGGGACACGGCTAATTCGCAGACACGTCCTATTGGATGTTTCTGTGGCTGCTTCACGGAGAGGAGAGACAAAGAGATGAGTGTGTATGTGTGTGTGTGTGTGTGTGTGTGTGTGTGTGTGGGGGGGG
>CAESWR010000242.1:286736-307216 GCA_903171835.1 Mullus surmuletus | reverse complement strand
GGGGGGGACGTGTATAGAGACCTCACGGGACGATGAGTCACAGTCAAGATGACTTGGTAATATCTAGTGAGCGTCTCCCAAATGAAGTTGTGAGTGTAACGGAATGTGGGTCAAAGTACTTCAAAGGTTTAACAACTTTGTTTCTGTGCTTGTTTGAATTGAAGACGAGTGGAGGTGAAGACAAAGGGCAGCGTCTGTCAGAGGTGTGTGTGCAGAGAGGTGTGTGTGTGTATCACAGAGTGTGTGTATCACAGAGTGTGTGTATCGCAGTGTGTGTATCAGAGATTGTGTATCAGAGATGTGCGCACGCTGCAGACGGGGTGCAAACCTCAGAGTTGTGTGCAGCCTGGTGGAAGTGTGCAGCAGCGCCGCAAGGTTACACAACTGGCTGGGAAGAAGTGTGTGTGTGTGTGTGTGGGTGTGTGTGTGGGTGTGTGTGTGTGTGTGTGTGTGTGTGTGAGTCACACCCGCCTGGCGAGGGCATTTAGGGACTGCAGATGCTGTGTGACTGAAGCACACTCAGCCAGTTTCTCCTCAACAGTTTGTGACTGTGTGTGCCTGGAAACAGCACCATCTTGTGGTCGGACTTAGAAGTGACACTGAGTCCCAGTGATGTCACAGTGTGAAGCTGCAGGCGAAGTCACATGACTGCTCTGGCATTAAATGGTCAGGATTCACTTTTTTCACTTTAATTTGGTGGCTACAAAGGTTGGTTGGCCGTCACAGGGGCTGGCTGAGACGTACGTGTGTGTGTGTGTGTGTGTGTGTGTGTGTAATATGCTGGAAGAATGTAAACATTGTCTGCTCTGAGGGCTGACTTCAAAGCCGAGTGGAGCGCCGCCCCCCCCCGCCGCCGATGAAAAGTGAAAGTGAATGTTCATCCACGGTCTGCAGTCTCTCCCTGAACTCGGCCTTTGAAGTCACAAAATGGATCTGATTGACTCGTGAAGGAAACACAAGGAGCAGCTTTGCGTGTTTGCGCGTCCTGTGGCTGATGCCGTGTGGCAGCTCAGCAGCGCCGGCTGTCTGTCTGCGGCTCCTCTGCCTTTTACAGCAGGTCGGCGTTGAAGACAAACGGCAGCTCGTCCACGTTAGCGATCAACAAAAACCTGATTCATCTGGAAGTCTTTGTGCTTCTACGTCTGATCAGATTCCAGGCGCTCTGTCAGCCGCCATGTTTCAGAGCTATCGGCTGAAAGAAGCAGCCACCCTGAACGCCACACCGCAGAGTGTGTGTGTGTGTGTGTGTTTGGGAGGAAAGAGGTGGCTTCAGACTTTGTGGCACATGGGAGAAGATTTCCTCGAAATCTTTCTGCCAGAGAAGCCAGAGCCTTTTTTTCAACACGAGAGTCGTTTCCGTTTCTTCTTCTTCTTCTTCAGCTCTTCTTCTGCTTCAGTCGGTCTCTTCACACTGAAGAGACATTTGTTTCTTGTGTGTTTCTTTGTCACCTCAACAGTTGCCTGTTTCTCTTTCAACTCAACACTTTTACGTTTCTCCTTCAACTCTTCAAAGAGTTGTTTGTGTTTGTTCTTCACGCTGAAGACTTTACTTTTCTTCTTCAAACTCAACACGTTTCTTTCTTTTTCAACTGGAGTCGTTTCTGTTTCCTCTTCAGCGCTTCAAACTGAAGAGTGGTTGTTTCTTCTTCCAACCCCAAAGTGCTGCTTTTATGGAGGCAGCGTCCAGTGAGCTGCAGCGGCTCAGTGACAGCCGCCCCTCATCGCCCTCAGCTGCTGCTCGTCAGGGCAGCAGCTCAGGTGTGTGAGTGACAGCGGAGGGCAAACAGCTTCAGTCAGCACTCTACTGTAGGTTCAGTGTCAGTGTGTTGTGGGCTCTTAAAAAAAGTGTTTTCTTTTCAAAAACTTGTTGGTTCACAAAGGTGATTGAGAAGATACAAACAGCGATCACTACTTCATTTTTCTATTTTGTTTAGGAAATGTAACAGCAACCAACTTGGTTGTTGTTGTCTAAACCAAACAAGTAAACAGAAAAAGCCAGATCAGAACAATGCTGTGGGACTCTGGTGCTCTGTGACCCTCCGCGCCCCCCTGTGCCCCCCTGTGCCCCCATCAAACCCCCCCTGACTCCACAGAAAGACTCCCCAAAGCCCCTCTGGCAGAAAGCCACTGAGGGGCTGCAACTGGAACTGCTTGGTTGATGCGCCGTTTGTGGCTCCATCGAGGGAATCAAACGTCTGCGCAGTTGCTGCAGCGTGTTTATTCTCAACAAACAGTCCCTGCAACAACGCAGCTTTGGTTGACAATATTAACATGCCTGCAAAAGGCAGTGAGCTCCTCCCAGTGAGCTCCTCCCAGTGAGCTTCTCCCAGTGAGCTCCTCCCAGTGAGCTCCTCCCAGTGAGCTTCTTGCAGTGGTCTCCTCCCAGTGAGCTTCTTTTACTTAAACTCCAGACATAGACATTCAACAAAATATTTTGACATTTGAGCTACAAATTCCCAATGAAGGTGGATCCTCACTGTGCCTCTGACTGTCTGACTGGTTTCCACTGTGCCCCTGGCAAACTGGGAGGAGCATATTTTAATCAGCAATGGGCTCAGCAATGAAATGGTCAAATGACACTGGAAGTTTCCTCAAAGATGTCTTATAATTTCAATCCATGTAAAATCTGCCTCCTCTTTATGGATAGAAAATTGTTCTATGACAAAATACTATCTATAAGCAAAGACACACATTCAGATAGGCTTCTCAGAAGTTACTCTTCATGTTTCAATGGTGCAAAAATAACTAACATCTCTGGAACGAAATCATGCTCGAATTTCTGTTAGAAAAATCAAACTGTAAGAAAATAATAACTCTCTCTTCAAGTCTTACTGGACAAATAACTAAAAATATGAAATCATATTAGCTATATCACCAAAAACAATCATCATTCATGCAATCAACGCTTTCTGAAGAAAAAGCCCGGACAGGATGTGACAACAGGACGTCCTGGGAGAACAGGGCGTTTGAAAAACGAGTGTTGAGAAAAGTCTTGTCTTGGACGAGGCAGAACACACACGTCGCAGTGTGAAGCTGCTCCAGACAAGCTTTATTTCCATCGCCTCACCAAGCGTTTGCTGGCCTGATCAAATTCTTTTCAGGGTGAAGGGATAATCTTATATACGATTGCTTGATGTAATATCATTATTACCAGACGGGCTAAATGTTGCATGAGCTTATAATACTATTATTTCTTCCGATTCAATCAATTTCATCGAAATACCAAGTTGAATGTGATTATAGTGGCTCGGAGGGAGGAGTTGAGAGGTAAGCTTAGGTTTCCAAACATTAGCTGTAATTAATGCACACGACCGCGCTGACGACTGAAGGAATTCCCCGTGTGTCCTGAGTGGAGGCAGCTGGCACGTCGCTCCGCCAAACGTAAAGCTGGAGGTCGGGCACGTATTCGAACGACTGCAGGAAAGAACTTTTGAGAAGCAACCAAAAAGGTCGACGGTGACCCGAGCTCTTTGCACAAAATGAAGACATGGCAATAATGAGCGTCTGTGAGGTGTGCGTGTCGGGGAGACTTTGCCGGTGTGATCAGTGATGGAGGCTAGATCTCCTGCGTGTCTAAGCTCCTCATCATTATCTGGGCTCACTGACTCATGTCTTGGACACGGGGAATAAAACTCCGGCGGCGGCCTTGTTCTCGACGCAATGGGATGCTGGGAGGGACAATGAGACAGAATTAGCCGAGGGAAAGAAAGCAAATAAATAGCCGCTTCAATACATGAGAGCGCAGCGACAAAGGCGGCCGTGGATGAGAGAGAGAGAGAGAGAGAGAGACAGAGAGAGAGAGAGAGAGACAGAGAGATACTGAGGCCCGAAGCTCAGAGGAGGCGAGCGGCTCAGCGGATTGGAGGTGATGATGAGTGGAGAGCTGTACAAAGTACTACATCTATGGGAAAGGTTTTAATGAGGCAGACGGCTCTGTGTGTGTGTGTGTGTGTGTGAGTGTGAGTGTGTGTGTGTGTGTGTGTGTTTTGTCATCTGTGACACAGAGGCTCAGAAAAATCCTCAGCGATGATACTCTGAACTTCCTGTCTCCACGTGGGTGGGTGAGGATTTGTGGGAGCTCGACAGGAGGAGAGATGGATGGAGAGATCTATTTTTCATTCTCTCTCATGGTTTTATTAACGGAAGCTCTGAGCGTCGACACCAAACGGCAGGTAGAGACGCTGGAGCAGGAAGCCGCTGAAGAGATCCTGCGACAGGGAGCGAAAAAGTCAAATATTTTGAGTTTGTGGAGACAAACAAACTTACCCTGATTATTAACACTTCATTTGGCTTATTGTGAATTTCCATCATCAGCTGTTGCTTTCATGCACAATCACCACAAGATGGCGATAGTTCTGAGTTGCATTTTCCATCACTTTCACAATAAAAGCCTTGTTAGCACATGAAGGGTTGTTGTCCACTGTCATGCTATTAACTTGAAACAGACAGATGTGTGTGATGTGACTTCTTGAGAAAACATTTAATCACGGGAGATTTGATCCATTCAGAATAATAGCGTCTGTCTGACTCTGTGGTAAATAAGAGGGCAGAGATTTGGAATTTGAGGAAAGTGAGAAGCAGAATCAGTGCTGAGGGTGATGTGATGCAAGGCTGGTCTTCATCGGAGGAGCAAAAAACGTGATCTTCACGAGCAGAGGTGGACCAGCGCCGCCGCCCTAATGATCCTCACCTTTCTACCTCATGTTTTCTCAAAACAAAGTGGTGGAAACATGGCGAGCGGCGTCGTAAAGCTCACTGCTGAGGCCTCCATCAGCCCGAGGCCTCGGTGATCAGAGCGGCTGATCTGAGGAGCAGCAGGAGATCTCAGCCTGAATGAAGGAAACGCTGGCTGAACCTTCAGGACATGGAGGAGCGCTGGTGCTCGCGCCTCGCTCACCATGTTTACGGCTACGTGGGCCAATCAGAGGACGCCGCTAATGAGCCACGTTAGCAGAGTGTAAATGTCTGATGAAGATAAGATGAACAGCTGAGGACCATCAAAGCTTCATTTGGGCTTCTGAGACAGAGCCAATCGGAGTCATTTAGGTCAATGAGAGCTGAGTACAAATGTCAGGACGCTCCATTAATGTGGGCAAAAATGGAAAATACCAAATCTCATCAGGACATTTTTTATTTATCTTCTAAATTTAGAGTGACTGCAGACTCGTCAGGCTACAGAGGATTTTCATCGTCTGGAAGACAAATGAAAGGCAGCTGCTTTGGCCGGCGCTGCCAACGGGGAAATAAAAGTCCTGCGATGACAGTTTCTGTTTGCGATGGGCCTCTTGATTGTTCAAACCGAGCTTCAATGAGGGCAAACGATGGCGATGACCTCACGAGCCCCCGTGGGAGCCACGTGTTTAATCCAATGATGGAACCCCTGCAGCCATCTCCACTGGGAGGACCGGCTGACCGACCCTTCAGACCGTCCCAGTGCTGGAGCCTCTCGCGCGGCTCCGAGCGGCCGCCGTCCTCCACCTTCACTGCTCTCCCTGACCGCTCTCACTCTGGAAGCTCGGTGAAATGTGTCTTTGTCAGAGTACGCACGGCGTGTACTTGGTCAGGACATGATGTCCCTCTGAGCTCACAACGCTTTGTATCGGGCTTCATCTGTCACATGGGCCTTAATTGTCTTTCTGCTTTTCTGCTTTGGCTCCACGCGGGTCTGGGGGAAAACCTCCGACACCCACTCAGCGGCCAAGAGGCACTTTAAAACCTGTCCATCCTGCGTTTATGCAGTACAATCCCTGCTAATTACTTGGATTTTGCATAATTGATGAGCAATAATCCTGAGTTCTCTCTGCAAGTACACACACTTTGCCATTTGACCTAAATGCGCCTGATGGTTTGGTGATGGAGCAGCAACGTAACAACAACTGGGCGACAAAAGCCTCCTTGAACAGCATTCCCGCAACCCCAAAACACACTCTTGGTGTGTTCATGCAGAGATGCCTTGCTCACGGGCAAACAGAGGGGCTCACAACGTGCAGACAAAGACGCGGGCCAGACCCTCACAAACAACCGCCTTGTTCCGATCTGGCAGGAATGCGATAGGTGGACAAAACCCTTCCTCTGCGTGGAAGGAGACAAAAATGTCCACAGCATCGACACATTTCCAGGTATTCTGCAGCGTCGGCGACAGAATCGAGGCAATTAAAGCGTGTTTGTGGTGTGTGTGGACAGCCGGGCAGTCACATGCTTCACCAATTAACAACCCATGAAGAAGAAGAGAGCCAGACTCCATCAGGTGGCTTCACCTTCTCACCTTCTCACCTCTCTGTCCTCCATCAGCTCGGAGCTGCAGCGGCACTGACGGCTCATTTGCACTCAGATATTGTAATGTAGGCATTAAGAGCCGGCCTGCTTCCCCCCCGCCGCCCTCGGGACGGCCGGCTCGGTCAGGCCTCTCCATCGAGCTCCAGCTGCAGTCCGCTCACTTTCCCCTCAGCCTCGGACAAAGAGGGCAAGTGTTGGGTTTTTAATCGGCGTCCAGGCACAAGCGAGGCTCAGTCAGCGCCGGCTCACAGCCTTCGCTCGCATCTTTCGCCGTCTAAAAGGAACATTGAATTTCTGTAATTGCGAGCGTCAAGCAGAGGCGGCATGTGACGCCCGGATTTACAAACCGCTACGTCACCTCTGCGATTCAACCTGTTCGTGACAAACGAGTGCCAGCTGATTGGCTACAGGTGCTCTGCAGGCTCCCCGGGCTCCGCCGGAGCTGTCCCATACATTCACAGATGAGCCGACGACATTAGGAACCAGAACTCTAAATTGTTGGCAATGCGACCGGATTCAGATCCCACACCAACTGATTCCGGTCGCACCGTGGCCTCGGCGGCCGTCTATCGGGGGCTCGGCACTCGGGGGCTCGCCGCTCGGGGATCGCCGCTCGGGGGCTCGCCGCCCGCTCTGACTTCAGTCACACCAATAATCAAGTTTGTGCATCCATTCACTTGATGATGGAAATACAATAATACGTATTGAATTAAAGTCCCTACAAATCAAATGACAAGGCAGTTATTGGCCTCACAAGAATCCTGCCATAATACCATTGTCACAGCAGGGCACATGCAAATGTCCCCAGGCACCCCCCCCTTCCATCTGCCTAATAGAACATTCCCAGAGAAATTCAAGCAGAAATCATGATTTAATAATGGTAATATAACAATTTAATTACATAATTGGATAATTGACTGACTAATTGCTGTTTCCTTTCTTGCCTTTTTTCCCGTCCTTAGATCCTGTTTTGGGTTGTCAGAAATGTTCCAGTCGTATTCTGGCCCAGATGAGCAGTGGCTGATTCATCAGAGCGATGAGATCCCGGGCTCGTATGACTCTGGCCGTCACCCACACAGCTGGCCTCAGTTCTGCGCCCCGTGGCCCCGGACCGCAACCCATCGCCCCCCGTCCCAGTATCCGTACGGCCGGGTCTACAGCAGAGCTCCGCCCCCCGGCTGGCGCCAAGCCCAGCGTCCATGGAAGGTAAACCGAGGTTATCCAATATAATGGCGACATTGTCCGGCATCGCAGTGCTGACGGCAGATTAATGAATGGAGATAAAAACATTATCGGACTCAGCCAAACGACGGTCTGGTCACAGAAACAGCTTTCAGATCCATGCTAATGTGTTAGCTTCAAATGCTAACTGAACCCAAAGATGCTCTTCATTGCTTATACACTAAATCCAACCTCATCATGAATCTCAGCAAACAGTCACTACATGACTCATGAATATCCATCGTCTTCGGACTGGATTGACGATGCTGCCAGAACCACTCACCTATACTGGTTTTATGACATCACAATCATGTGTGACTGGTCTTGAAATGCCTCCTAACAGTTCTATTTAACTTGTATTGTTGTCTAAACAGCGATGATGGAAGCTCTTGGTTTGTTCTTTTCACACCCTGAAGCCCTTTAGAATCTCTTCACATGAGGTTGGTGGATAAAGGCCCAAGTGTGTTTATAACTGAGCTCCCTCAGTGTGAATCTAAGCACTTAAAAGCCAAAACATCACCACAGGTGCATAATGAGAGAATTACGGGGCGAAAACAATGTCAGCTGCATAATTACGCAGCTGCATCAGCTGTCGTAAATGCCAATCCTCACCAAGGTCGTAAACTCAGCAGGTAAAACGCCCTCTGTCACGTCCTTGTTATCTGCTTTTCCTCGTCAATGGCCGACCAGCGGTGCAGTGAGCGCCATATTTGAGCCATATTAATACTCTGAAATGTGTTTTTCCGAGGACACGCGGTGCACGTGTAACTCAGCAGCTGATCCATCACGACTGATTTTGACGTTGCTGGCACACCTCAGTAACCCTACGCATGAACTTTAGGGGTCATTTCTTTGGAATTCTGGGAATCGGAGCACCATTGTGCAGGCAACTTAAAGCCTCACACCATGTGCTGACAGATCACTGGGCCGGAACCAGCCGCCGCAATTACTGTACGCCACTCAACGTATGCAGGCTGTGAGAATCTGTGCACTCCGGCGCATGTTTTTTTTCCTTTCTTTTTTTCCTTTTTAGATTGCAGAAGTATTGCATTGCTCACTTGGGGTTTTAAAAAATGGGATCTATTTTCCTGCTTTTGCTTTGATGCAAAAGCGATGCTGAATTTTGAATGCTTTGGATACGCGGGGCAGTTGTGAAAAACATCCAAAAAAGACTCCCGGCCCGGCTGCATTCGTCTCTCAGGCTTTGGGGAGGAAATTTCTGGAAGGAAGATATGAATCAGACTGTTAGAGGAGGAGGAACAGAAAACATCCCTGTGTTAGATGGATGAGTGATGGACTTCAAAGCATTGTTGCAGTGTGTTTTTCACTTCTGTAGGAGGCCTTTCATGTGCTAAAGTTGTGCCCCTGTGTGTGTGGAAGTGTGTGTGTATGTGAGTGTGTGATGTTTGCGAGCCGGTACCTGCCTCTAGGTACAAGCTGCCCCCCCCCCCCCCCCCCCCCTCTGCCCATGAAGGAGATGCAGGTGCAGGTGAACATGCTGAGCATCTTTCTCACAATGTTTAGCTGAAGGAAAAGGCTAATTTCTGTGAAGCCGAGGAGATGAACAGAGCTGTGCATCAAAGCAGCTCAGAGACGCAGTTTTGGTTGCAAATGTGACATTTCACATTATTAAAGCGCACAATACAATTGTATTACAAACGGAACGGCACTCTCAGGTGATTTAATTTTCCAAGAAATAAATGAAAAAGTTTGGATCCAGCCCCAAAATGTCAGCGTGTGTCCTCGGCCAAACTCAGACAGAAAAGGTAAGGTTGAGCCATGTGGGCCAAAAATATCTTTTTGGGGATTCCGACTATTATTAAAACAATAATCAGTCAATATCTTATTTTCTTTGAAATGAGGGAGGGTCGGTGGACTTTCAAAGGAAAATATATGAGTACAAAATTACTATGAAATTTTACATGTGATGTCACCTGGAGGAACAAAACCCCAAACACTGACACTGAAGGAGGTGATCTGAAGAATGGAAAAAAAAGACAATTACAAAGGATTTGTGAGAAATGGACGTCCGGGAAGAACAAGGTGGTGGTGGGGGGGGGGGGGGTTTGTCAGGGCAGCAGGGACACCAGCAGCCCCGAGCTGGGAGCGCCGCCATGGTTTGGACCACCCATCTGGATTGGCCGAGCGCCTGGACCGGCTGGGCGGCGGCATGAATGGAGGGATAGAGACGGGAGTCCTGTGTGCTGATTCACACTGATGGAAGAATGTGCTGGAAACATTAAATATGTCAATGGAAAAAACACACACACGCGCGCGCACCGTCACACGCGGCCTAATGCAATTAAGGGTGTTTCCATTTGCGGTGTGTTGGCTTGGTGATGTCGTGGTGCATTCTGCCGCAGAGTCAACTTTTCCTTTGTCCCTGATTTCAAACTAAATTTACGACCAAGTAATTGAGAGGAGTTCTACATTTAAGGTATTTTGCGTAATCGCCGTCCTGCAGTGATGAAAGTCAAAGCGGCTGCTAATTAAGGCGCGATTGACAGCTTCACACACAGAGCGACGTGGTTGGATCAATGTTTGAACTCATTAGATCTGTGCAGAAATTAAATTGCATCTAATTGTTTCAGGGCATTTTTTCCAAGACTGAGCACTTCAATTTATTCAGATTTATTCTGTGTTTTTTTTTTTTTTGACCCCACTCTGCAGCTCGCATGTCAGTGTAACACACACAACATGCTGTAAATGAAATTAACTAATAAAATGAAGCCTTGGACTTAAATTGTGTTTTCTGATTGACCTGAAACAATCATCTCCAGAGGAACAATGGCCGCCCTGTTTTGCGCCCACTCACCTCTATAAAAAGAAAGCTGTAGATAAGTAATGTTCTGTCGTGAGCAGGACTAATGAGGACACTGTTTATGGCTTTGGCTCCAAACCATCACAACCGCATGTGAAGGAAGCATTATTTCCTCTATTTCAAACCTAAAAATCCAGAATATATTTTTCCATAAAAACCAGGGAAACAAGCAGCCTGGAAAACGCGTAACTACAGTATTAGATTAACATAAATAACCTGCGGAGGAGGAGGAGGAGGAGGAGGAACGCAAAGATTGATGGAGTTTGTTTTTAGTTCCTTTGCTGCCGGGCTTAATTGAAAAATCATTATTGATGATGATGATGATGTGTTGACCTCAGACAGCCTGAATTAAACTCAAACCTGAAGAATTAAACTTAAACCTTGAACTACGTTGACCCATGGATGTAATTCTGTGTTTTTGGTTTGTGGCATTTTGTTAATTTCAGAAAAGCCACTTCATAAAATGTCTCTTTTGCATGATTGGCCGATAAGATTTCTCTCTCTGCTGAAGTCTCTCGTCTAACAACTTTGGATATGAAAGACTTATCAAAGATGCTAATAGGATTAGTCACAATGGCCCCCAGTGCTTCACGTTCAATTCCTTAGCGTCTCACTGGAGAAAACTGGTAATAATTCGTACAACAGCGACCGGCCCAAGCCGCTCACCCCTGACCCGCTCTGAAACGCTGCTCTCCCCCAGCAGCCGCCATCAGGCCGTCAGACTGTCCCGTGAGTGACACACAGAACAAAAACAACTGGATAAAACATATCATAATCCCCCAAGGTGGGGCAGAGGGGGGCTCCAAGGCCACCAAGACAGCTATTCACGCCGTCCTGAGACACGCCGGGACCTCCGGGGGCGACATTGTGAGTTGCTGGTATGAGACGTGCGATGACATCCCTGGGAAGAATGCTGCTGCCTAACGAGGAGGCTGACGACGTTTCTAAGCGGCCGTGACCGTCTGGTCGGGCGTTTGAAAGCCAACGCTTGGCGCTGACCTATGAGCCACCGCCGCCGCCGCCGCCGCCGCTGCGTGTTGGTGATGGTGGAGGTGTTGACGCTTGGCGGACGGACAGGTGACAAATCAGAGGGTTGTAGGAGTCCAGATTGGTCCAAGTCTTCAGACCCGTCTCAAGGTCACCTTCAGAGTCGTTGAAAATGTTTCAATACCAGGAACCTTAAAACGATGCTGATATCGAGTGCTTCTTTTTGTTGTTTCCTTCAATATTATACATATATGCGAGTAGAAAGCAGTCAGTTTGGCAAATGTCACCACTCCTCCCTATTCAAAAGATTTTTATACAAATACATTTGGAAGTGCTCAAATTACGCTCGCGGTGATTGGCTGCAAGGAGAACCATAGAAGAAGTCTTTTTTTTCAAAATCTGGGTACAAAAACGTTTGGATACTACCTGGTACTGGGTTGTTTGGGTTGATACCTGAAAGGTATCGAGCACTGATAGCCAGCACTCCTGAGTGGACTCTGAGCTTTGGATCCAGACTGAGCGCTGCAGACCACCACCCCCAGCTCTTCCACTGAGGTAACTGGTTGTCATGGAAAGCAGGGCTTCTTGGTGGCCCCGTGGTAAAGTCTGTCTGGTTTGTTTACAACACTAACAAATTCGGAGGTGCGGTCGCACGGGGCGACAAAACAGACTCCTACGCTCTCAATTGACAGAAAATGACTCCAATGGAGCTAAATGACAAACTCTAAATACTTTCACCCTGTGAAAGTTCTCTGAGCAGTAATCACTTGATGTGCTCACACAAACATTGCCCTGAGAACTGAGGCTCAGTGTGATCGGACCCTGCGCCACATTCTTCCAATCAGCGCTATTCTCTGTGAACACAGCTCGACTGTGTGTGAGTCCAAAGTTCATTCAATGGAGGCCAGTGTGTTACCTGGATTCACCTCAGCAGACCGCGGACGCTTCACACTGCAGTGTCTCGACCCCAGGAGCTCGTCTGGGGCCTCAGACTGTCCCTGTAATCGAGTTTTCCAAGTTTAGATCAGAAATCTGATTGCACCTTTAGCATTTGTCTATATTAGAGCTCCCCGGAGAGAATAACATCAGCTGCGTATTTTTGGCAGGCTATATGTGCACAATCATATTTGGATAACTTATTCCGATAAGATGCGAAGGTTACTCTTAAGTCCCTTTTCTGTGTCTAACTCGGGGATGAGAGCTTTAGTGAGGAGTTTGTGTGGATAAGATCAAGTAGTGAAGCCATCAGTGATGTGGTCAAAGGCCGCCGCTGCTCCTGCTGTACAAGGAGCTGCTGCTGCTGATAAACCCGCCGCCCTCATCAGCCTTTGGCTCGCATCTCGTCACAGTCACACCTTCCTTCCCCTTGGCCTCCATCCCGCATCCTCGCCAGGGAGGGAACTGGGAACTCTCCTAGCTGGGGATGAGGCTCAAACCGGGAGGATGTCAATGGCTTTATGCTCTACTTTACACCGCTGAAAGGATGAGACTGGACTCAGAGTCCCACGACTTTTCCATGTGATGCCGACTGTCCGATTTGGAGAGTGTGGGAGCTGTAACAGGTCAACAAAAGTCAACTTTTTATCAGCAAGTCCATCACCTCGGCCTCTTTGGCCGATAATGGATAATAATAATAATAATAATGATACTAATAATAATAATAACAATAATAATAATAATAATCTGACAAATCACTGATTTATACACAAAAATATGCCAATATTGGACATTATTACTAGCTAGCATTCATTCTGAGCTTGTGTGCTGCATTTCTCTTTTGGTTATTCCTCGAAAAATGGACGTAGTTGTGTCAAAGTACTGACTAGAGTGGGTCTTGTAGTGTCTCATATGTTGATCTGTCTTTGTGGAATGTACCGACAGTCTCCTTCTATATATTATCTGTTGTAGACAAGAAGGCTTTTAGACGGCGTTTATGTTCTAGTTGTCCCCTTAGGTTGGTGATTATAGATAAGACAAGGATGTTGAGATTACAATCATAATGGACACCCGAAACGATCCTACTCAAACCTGGAGCTGTTTGGAATGTTAGGATGCGTATTGGACTTTGTATTTAAAGGGTAGTGTTTGGGGAGAAGAGGCAGAGTTTCCTCAAATTGGCAAACAGAGGTTCTCTCAGATTGGTGAGCGGCATTATCTTTTTTCTGAAATAAAACCTTCAAAATACAGAGTTGGAGGTGTCAGCGGTGGCTTCTTCTCTTCCACCATCTCATCAACAGAGACAACAGTCTCCACACGGCCGAGGCGATCCGACTGAGCAAACCGGGACCATCCTTGCAGCTGTGGCCACTGCAGCACAAAGACTGAAAACCAGCAGGGCTTCCCATCGGATTTTGACTCTATGAAAAAATATTTGTGCAGGAAGAGGTTGGACCTCCCATTGGTGCAAAGTTCCAATGACATTTTTTAACACTGTCCTTTGTTTTGGTGCTCTTCCTTGCTTATTATAATTTCTTCTGCACCAAGGACTGCATTCAATTTCCTTGTCCTACAGCAATGACAAAGATTCTATTCTATCTCTGATCTGATCTCTGATTTGCTGCTTTAGAAGTCGGGGCCTCCCAGTGTCTTTGTCGCCTCTTGCTTCACCGATGCCCCCTCTCGACCCCGGGGCCACACCTCTGCTGATGCCGTCAGAGGGACCCGGGCAGTCTCCTAATTCAGCCAACCATTGGTCCCCGGGCATCGCCAGGCCCCTGCACACTCCTCAGCCTTTACAAGATTAATGCAATGGATGGAGCAGGTGTCTGCCAAAATTCCATTCCTATTTAAACCTCCAGGCCCATACCAGCAAGCTAATCCTATTAGGCCTAATTGAGTGAAGTCGACAGACTTTTTCAGTTAAACTAAGTTCACACACTAATAGGATTCAAAAGGGGGCAAAAAAGGTACAATGCGCAAAGAGTAGTAGTAGTGAGTGAGTGTGTGGCTGAGGAGGTGGACAGCGAGCCGGCCGCGACCAGTGGAGGCTTCCTGCTGGGTTTGGGGATCGCTGTTGAAGAAAGAGGGAGGGAGTGGGCTGGAGGGTCTCCCTGGAGGCTAGATAAGCGAGGGGGGGGGGGGGCAAGACCAACATAATTGGGACCCCCAGTGTGTCTGTGTGTGTATGAGTGTGTGTTTACGAGCCACGTAAGACAAATGAATGATGATGTATGATGAACTGAGAAGTCTCTTGTGTTGTGGCGTGTTTGTGGAGTGTATCTGTGTGTGTGTGTGTGTGTGTGTGCAGTCAGGTCCTGAGTTAGAAGCTGTCACGAAACGACAGTGAAGGATCTCACGGGCAAAAAGGCAGGAAATGGAAAAAATTACGTGCTCTAAAAGCATTAGTGGGATTGATCTTTATCTTTGCAGAGCATTCGTCTGAATGTCAGCAAATCATACCAGTAAATGTAATCTTTTAACATTTCTACTCAATCTTCATTGTTAATGTTTCTCTCTGTCTGTTTCTAAGATGACATAAAAACTAATGGAGCAAATTTCTTCAAACTCGGCGAAGTGGGCAAACGATAAACCATCAAACTGCAGTTTTACTACTTCTCTTCTTTTTTTGACGTTGGCCTTTGCGATGGCATGCTCTCCACAAAGTGTTCTTTTACTACAACAGGGAATGTACTTAAGGAAAAGGCTGCACTTATTTTTCAAACTGAGTCTAATTTTGGAGCTGATAATCCAAACATCTGCTATGAAAAGCGAATAGAACTTTATGTTGAGCGTTTTCTCCATGACATTACCGATGTGTTTACGGGACGCTCGCCTCCACCACACACCTCCTGACGTGGGACCTGCAGAGCCGCGTCCTACAGCCAAAAACCAAGGCTGCAGGAAGCGTTGAGGAGCCTCACAAACATCAACCGCCTTTGTTAGCGCCTTTGTTCCATGTTAAAAGCCAAGATGAAACGCTGTGATAGGCAAAAGTCTCACACACACACACACACACACACACACACACACACCTACCCACACACACCCGCTGAGGAAGGTCAGAATGGGACAGTGTTTCGTCAGAGGCGTCAGCGACACAGACGTGGCCTGAGGTCGTGACCTCTCGTGGTGCAGCATGGGACCCTCTTTGAAGAAAACACATCCAAGAGGAGCTGAGACAAAGAGGTGAACGGCAGCTCTCAGAGATCTAACGTGCCCTCACTTCGTGGAGGACATGGAGGCCACAACGGGAGCAAAGATGCTCGATATCGTGTGTGTTATTGTAAACGTCGACAAAGAGTGTATTCATTCATAGAGAGCAGATCAGAGTGAGGCTCATCAAAACAAGCGGCCGTACGCTGCACATTAAATCAGCGACAGTATATATCTACGTGCATGTCAGCCAATCTGGAATATCAGTGGCTATTAAATTGATGAGATTAAATGTCATAATCCACTTAACATAAATTATCTAACACTTTTTGTGATTATACGCTCGGTCGACCATGAAACAGCTGGTGCAACACAGAACCAAACTTGGAATACGACACTATGGTAAAGTAGCTATTAAAAATGTACATTTTCATTTTCCACATTTTCAAATAAGCTTCTTTTTTGGTCTTCAAATCCATGTGTCATGCTTCTGCTTCCAGAGGCACACATTCGTGATAGAGATGTGCACATTCTTGTCCAGATGAAGGGAATTACTAACTGCCTCGGACAGATAATTAAGCTATTATATGCTGCCAATTCCGCTAACCAAATTAAGGAGACTAACGTTATGGGTGAGGGGTTGGAAGGACTGACGGCGGAGAGAACCCGAATGCCTCCCAGCAGCTGAGAATAAACAAACACACCAAACTGAATCTGGCTCGGCATAAAGGTGGCACAGAGGCGGCAGGTGAGGCAGGATAACGTCCCCCCTGTTCTGCAAATATCACTCTGGCTTTATAGAATCATGTTAAATGTCACCTTCAAAGAACACCCAGATTCAAATTAAGGGTCTGTCACGTAACCTTCATTGATCCCCCCGAAGGAGGCGGGGACAACAAAGTGGGCACAGTGGCGGCCCTCACAGCGTGCAGCTCCAGCCCTAAACTCAGTAATGCGTTTCAAATCGCCCGTTAAAAGTGGCTCAGACTGTGAAGAATCAGGAGGCACAAACGCTTTTCAGCAGTGATGGGAACTTCAAAAACCTGCCTTTGTAGACGGACGTGAAGAATTGCAGAGTGTGTGATCATCCATTCTTGTCAAACAACACACAGATCCTAAATGAACAGCTCAAATGGTGTTTCTGATCGGCATCTCTGTGTAGAAAATATGATGCTTGTCGAAATGTTCATATGTGTATAAAACTAGCACAGGGTGTGATTAGTCATTGAATTAACAGCTCACCTCATTAACAATACTGAATGTTACTGATATTATATAGAAAAATGTTAGAGCATGTGATTATTCATCGTCAAACAACATACAAAATCTTAAATGAACAGTTGAAATTATGTTTCTGATTGGCATCTCTGTACAGAAAATCGGATGCTTGTTGAGAAATGTTCATAAATATGTAGCACAGGGTTTGATTAGTCATTAAATTAACAGCTCACATTGTTACCTTCCGAAGCTAATTCACAAGACTGACTGTGACCAATATAAGAATTATAAAAAGGTTAGAGCATGTGATTATTCAGTGTCAAACATACAAAGTCACGAATGAACAGCTCCAATTATGTTTTTGATTGCCATCTCCTAGAAAACATGCTTGTGGAAAAATGTTCATAATGTGTATAAAACCAGCACAGGGCGTGATTAGTCGCTAAATGAATAGCTTGCGTCGTTAAATTCCACAGCTAATTGACACGACTGAGTGTGACGGATGTAGCGCTACTTTGTAGGCAAACAGAATGTAGACTATATCAATATTTCAGAGCACATGATTATTCGTTGTCAAACATACAAAATCGTAAAGGAACAGCTCTGATTGTTTTTTTTCAAACAATCAGTTATTCTATTCCCACCACAGTTATATTTGTTTGAAAAATACAACGAAATACGATGCTCATCGTGGTAAAGCCAGTGGTTCTCAGTGTGATTCATCAGCCAAGTGACGCTCGGGTGCGATGGGTCATGCTTGTCCTTAAATGAGCAGCTCCGACTAGGTATTTACCTGACAAGTTGGTCAATTTTCAAGTTGGATACCGTCATCAGGTGTGTAAAGTGAAGAGTACCAGCTGCTTTCATACCCATTCAAGAGTAGTGCATGATGGGAATAAGACGGCAATAATGTTTTAATAGCCTCATTAAAGCGTTAGTGTGCAGAAATGCAAAGAGCCGCTCGGCAAAGATCTGACAGGCAGTTTAACCTCAGAGGGCCTTTTTCTGTCCTGAATCCACCCAGCACTCGCCATCATCACAAAATATCAAGCGTGTGTGTGAGTGTGTGTCAGCGAGAGAGATAGAAAAAAGGGAGGGGGAGAGTCCATTGATGGAGTGAACTCTGAACAGACGAGTGGGAGGAGGAAAAAAACGAGATGCAGCTTAGTACAACGATGGAACAGAGAACTAAGGGGGGGAAAAAAATCAAAGAATTGGAATAATTGGCATAATTCAAGGTGGCTGGGCACAGTCGGGGGGAGTGTCAGTGTTGGGCGAATCTTTTGCCATCCTCAAAGAGAGACGGTCTGCACAATTAGCCACGTGAACTCTGACCCCGCTCAGAATAATTAATGAATAACAGAGGGGATAAAGACAAAAGGCGCAAAGCGGTCTGCTTGAGCGGCGAGCGAGGGTAATACATCAAAGAATGCTGTTAATTGGCCCTGTGGCTTTCATTCTTTGCCCTATTTCTTTCAATTCATTGACTCAAAATAATGGGTTCAGGTTCATTATCAACAGGTCATAAGCCCTGGGAGTGCCAAAATTCAACAGGAGAGTCGGGGAGTGTGTGGGTGTGTGTGTGTGTGTGTGTGTGAGGGGGGGAGTGTGTGTGCATGCTTGCTGGTGCGTGTGAACGCAAATGTGGCTTTGCTCTGGGCCCCCCAAAGTCCTGATGACATCAATCCCACACGGGGAAGAGTTGTAAGGCTGCTGCGAGGAGCGACAGGCTGCTTTTTGACTTGTTTTCGGCGCAGACGTGCAGGTTTTTTTCTCCCCAACGCGTGTGTTTTGGTGAATGCTGCGGTCGAGGCGTCGTCACGATGCTGGAATATAACTGGTACGGGCAGGTAAGTCAGAGCGGCTCGCCTGCTGGACGGTGCTCCTGATGCTGGAGGAGCAGCTGCTGCAGGGGTGCACGCAGATCCCAACCCGGGGCGCCGCCAAGCGCAACAATAATTTCCAGATATTGCAGAAGCCCAATTATATTTACATTACTTCAAATCAAATTTCCAAACTATACGTGTGCGTCATGTGCCTGTTTGTAGGCTGCAGATAAAGGCTGGCCTTGTTTCGTATGGCTGCAGCGGGACCATGACGACTCTGTTACGTGTGAAAATAAAATAGAGGAGTCAGCGAGGTCAAATTTAGAGCTGAAAAATGTGAATTCAAATGGAATTAGACACAATCAAATTCAAAGTGGCATTAAAATAATTCAACCCTGGAGTCTCTGCTGGAATGATGATACCGAGCTCGGCGGAATCAAATAAAAGAAGCGCGCTGCATGTTTGACTGGAATACAATATGATTAAACATCATGCGATTAAAGCCGGAGCGCTGAGACTGATGACGTAAGAGACGCGTTTGTGCGGCGGGCGCTGGCCAGATGGCCGCGGTCACGCACGTTGGCCAGTAATTAGCGCAACAATACAAATAACGTATTTGCAACACTCGGCACGATGCGACAGCCGAGGACACAAAGGACCAATTCGTCTCTTTGCAGTTTTATTACGTCGATGCCAGATAACGTTTGTGAAAAGCCAATGAGTTTACGGGAAAATACCGTGAATGAAAAGGAAGCCCTTGATTGGCCGAGAGACAAAGAAATCTTTATGGTGAAATTTGAGAGCTTTGATGCGGAAGCGAGCGGATCTTTGAGTGATTCATCTCGTCCATCTTTGGAGCCGCTTGAATCTCTCAAACTGATGAGGAACCCTGATCGTGACCTTTAATGACCTGAATATTTCACATTAATGGATTAAACTCCGCCGATGACATCAGCGAGCGTCAGCCTGTTATCTCTGTTACGTCAACAAAGAATCCGTCGACCGCAAAACAAATATTCTACTAAAAGCTGACGTTCAAAATTGTCAGTTAAGAGTTAAGTAATGAAATTGAACTTTGTTCAAATCCATTTTATCATGAATGAGAGATGTGGAATATCCGTGTTTGTTTGTTTCCTGCTCGAACAGATCAAAGTGTTTGTTTGTACTTTTGAACTTGTGTGTGCTGACTTTTATTCTCGCTTCAGATTAGTGCAGAACTTCCTCTTTATCTCTCGTCTTCCCTTTTAACTTCATCAGCTGATGGTTGTCAAAGGCAATAAGTGCGTGTGTGTGCGTGTGTGTGTGTGTGTGTGTGAGACAAAAAAGGGGGAAAAAAGCCCTCCATGTGCAGCAGCGGCTCCTCGTATCAGGAGGCACCGTGAAGGAGCGAGTGCTGAGGAGTGTTTAACTCAATTACCGTTACTTTGTGTGCTCGCCACACGTGATTTCGTTAGAGAGGCTCGGCTGCCTGTTACACACACTCAAATATTCCAGCCATCCCCGTGGCCGTCTACAGTAACCCCCCCCACACACACACACACACGCACACACACGCACACACACACACACTCCTCTGGGTCCTTTAATTGCCGTAGCAGAGGTTTCCCATACCTGGGTGAGCCATGTCAAGCAATTAATACCCTGAAACGCGCCTTTTAAGTGAGTCTTTGGTCTCGGGCGGTCGGGTGGGGGGGTGGGGGGGCTCGCCCCCCATTGTGATGAAAAGATGTGTGTCGCCTCACGTTAGCCTCGCACAGGTGCCCTCTCCGCCCGCACATCAGATCATTACCGCGCCCACAGAAGGAGAGAGGGATGCAGGAGGAGGAAGTGGGAGATAAGATGGAGCGAGAGGCAGCAGAGGGAGAACAGACTTTAACTTCTACACCGAAGGTTGAGGAGAAGCTCAGAGGAGGCGGAGCTCCAGCAGCTCGCCTTCTCCTGCTCGTTAACAGGTGACGCTGACGATGGTGATAATTAGGACGCCGCCGTGCACAGCTGGTTTAATCAAACACGCGTAGACGCCTCTGGGTCTGAGTGTG
>CAESWR010000242.1:194933-215030 GCA_903171835.1 Mullus surmuletus | reverse complement strand
CCCCAAATCTGGTGACAGATAATCATGTAAGAAGCCTTCATAGATATACAGATCGTAATGGGTGATTTACATCCCAGTAGAAATTCTACATCCTATCTGGTAAAAGAATTAATCTGTGGCTTAATCTCTCAGCCCTGAGCTATACTCCCAATCCCTGCGTCTATTCACCCATCTGCTTTTTTTCATCCATCTGTCCATCCAAAAGCAAGCATTCGTGTCTTTCCGAGCTCACTTTCGCTTCCCCGTCGCCGAGTCTGGGGTTTCTTTGCACACTGCAGATTTCCACTGAAGACACGACTCTGAATTGAATTGCTTTCTTCGCCTATCTGTATTTAGCTCTCCGCTCCCCGCGAGCCTCTTCTTATCGGCAAAGTTCATTTCCTGTTCGCTCTCACCTGCTTTAGAGACATGAGGTGTTTTCAGGTTTTTTATTTTTTAATACATTAAGCAGTCATGTTGCAACACAGCAAGAATGCTTATCACCGCCAACAGCGTTGCTCGAGTACATGGACTTAAAATCAGTGCAGTTTTGTTAGATTTCCCTGTAAAACACGCAGTACAACTGTAGTGTATATTTAGCCTCGCTCCTTGGGTTACCTCTGCAATAAAGAGCTGCAGACTTGACCTGTTTCAGACTCTGTGCCTCAGTTGTGATGAACTAGGACTGTAATAGCGTTTTTGTTATATTGAAAACCACATTAAAACACAATATATGAGGGATAGGATGGCTGATGCTGTTTAGGTATCATTTGATTTTTTTTATTTTGCAAAAGCTTTGAAGGCTTTCTACTATAAGGATGGATATACCTGCTGATACTGTTTAAGGCTGTATTTTTGAAGTACATTTTGAAGAGATTTAACACCTGAGGTCCAAATATATTACGAACCAAATATAAATATGTTTGGTGTTGTTGTAAACGGCTTTGTATCCTATGAACTTAAGCAAATTGAAGCAGCGCATTACTATCCACTTGCTACGATCTCTGTCCATGTTTCATTTTTCTCTTATGCAGTCTTTGTGATTAATAGTTTGGCAAAACATGCAAGTGTTTGCCACAATAAGGGTAGTATTGCAAAGGTTTGCGTTTGAGTCATCAGTTGCGTCTGAACCAGATATCTTGGCTAAATTGTGAAGCTTAATCCCATGTGTGTGCACTGGAGTGTTTGCTGCCAACATGTTAGCGGCAAACAAAGAGACAATTAATTTGTTAACCATGAGAGAGAAACATGAAAACATCAAAGAGCACCTCCCTTTCCTGTGCCATCTTCCCTTGCGAGTGCTTGGAGAGCTTTGAATGAGCAGAAATTATAACAGAAATGAAAAATGTTTTGGTTGAAAAAAAATTGTTATAGTTCCTCACTTTTTTGATCTGTATTCCATGCTAGTGGAAAACAAACACTTGAGCAAATATCTGTCTTTTCACAGGGTTATTTTCGAAATGATTACTTTGCTTTTGGTGGGTGAACATTTGAATATTTGGAGAATCCTGTGACCCGACAGCTGAGAGTTTAATGGGGCAGTGTTAAAAAAGTGTCAAGTTTAAATGGAATGTGATACACACCCCTGAGAAGCAACAGTGGGACGACAGCACAAACACAACCCCAATGTAAATTCAATATGGCTGTCAGCATGCTCCTCTCAGCAGGGCCCTGATCTAATGCTCGTCACATCCGGCGCCGTCGCTCTGTTTTCTCGCCACCGCCGATCACGCTCCCGCTTTACTCCTCTTTCTTTATCTCTTTCGTTGTCACCCATTCTTCTTTTCCTGGATGGAAGTGGACACATTTTCCTCTCTCTCTCTCTCTGTGTCTTTCAAGTTGAAGGTCACGTCTGACAGCTTGCTGATGGATGGTGCCATGTGATTTGAAGGAACTGCACACAATATCCTTGTGTGTGTGTGTGCGGGCTCTGTCTCTGCACATGCCCGGAGTGAGAAATTATATGAAAAATGTCAGTGTGTGTTTTGTTTTCCGGTCTTTTCCAGCCCCTAAATCCAAGATTGATATCAATAAGATCAACTCAGAGCATTTAACAATGTCAGCAGCCTAAGCACCGCTAGTCAGTCATTCTGAGGAACTGTTTTTTTCTCAGTTTTTTTTTTTTCCAAAATCTTGACAATCAAAATTAAATGAGTCATTTTACCTGATATGTGACTATTTACCTACTCTTTACAAATTCTAAGAGGTGTGTTTCAGAGATGAGAAGGGAATTTCATGTAACTATTAACTAGTACCACTGCTGATAGAACTCTTAGAGTATTTTTTTTTTTTGCAGCGGTGACCCAATGAGGTGTGTCCTTCAAAGTTAAACACGAAACAAGCAGTAAGCAGTGTGCTGGAACAGCCGGCTCTGTTAAGCACAGGCACAGCAGATGGTTACAGTAGTTCAGGTAGTTAAGGTAAAAAATTGTAATTGATATTTATCTTTTTTTATCTATTCTATTCTATTTTATTCCATTCTCTTTTTTTATGGTAACAACACTCCTTGCTTCTACAATTTCGTTGTATGTCTCGTACAATGACAATATAAGTCTAAGTCTAGCAGTGTGGGCCAACATCACACAGGAGGAGAGAGGCCCTCTGCAGGATAAGGTGAGCATTGAGGCTTTTTTGTCTTTGAGGGACAATCAAGGCAGTGGATGGAGCAGTGATTTACACACAAACGGGCTGTTAGGAGAAAAGTAGCTCTCAAAGATTCATCAAACACCACCTAGAATGGCAATGAGGTTGAGGGAATTGTAGATAATGATATTTGCTTGCTGTTGTTTTGCCACAGGATGCAGATGAGAATCAAAGGTCATTACTGATTTATTTTGGATTTCTCTGGATGAAGCCATAAAAGAATTTTCTTTTCTTTTGTTCAATATTAGCAAATTAATATGCTCAGTTCTGTGGGTGTCGGACTTTCACTGTCCTCTTTTCCTCTGCTGTTGCCTTTCGTGGTTTAAATCACATCTGTAAACATCAGTTGAGGGGCAGCCAGAGATTAAACTAAACTAAAATTGAACTATTTGTTGAATTTAGGGTGAATAAAATCGACTCACAGTTTAGTAGACAGTTGGTCAGAATGAAGGCTTAGCTGGAGGTGGTACTTCTTTTTAAGTCTGCTTCGTCTCCTAACTAACCTCAGTGCAGTAGAGCTCTTTTATTTTCCATTTCACAAATATTGCAACATGTGAAGGGCAGGGCAGGATTGAAATACCATGAGGGTAAGGATTCTGATGAAAAATCAAATAGTTAATATACTAAAAAAAAAAATCAGGCAATCAGGAGTTGGTTGTACATCCTGACCATCAGGTTCAAATGCCACAGCAGGCATTTACACAGATCAGTTTAGTTCTGCGGCCCAGACTGCCTCTCCACTTCACTGTCTCTGTCTATCTCCATTACTGATGCGATATTTGAACCTCCTGGAATTCTTTAAGAGCTTCAAACCACATCAAGCCTAAATGTTTGACTGTTTTTTTCTTCATCTTGCACAAGTGAAGCTGAAGCTACTGTTAGACAAGAGCAGTGTTGACAAAAATAAACCAGAAATGAAACCAAATTGAAACAAATTTTTACTGAAAGAGGGACTGCGGTGACTCGAGATGATCAGGCAAGGATGTCCCTCATCTTGGGACACTGTATGCATCACAATTAAACTGAAACCAGCTCAAGGTGTCACAGGTTTAACCTTTGTGGGGGCTGGAAGAACAAAAGTTTGGTTGTCAGCATATGCTGATGATGCCAGTGTTCATAGCTCAGCAAAATGACATGCGTACCCTGGAATAGAAATTAGTTTGCTATGAATTGAGTCCTTCAGAGGTCAGCTGGTCAAAACGTGACAGCCTTTTTCTCAAGGATTGCGTAAGAAAGAGAAGCGTCTCCGCGGACTGCCTCCAACCCCCAGATTTTCTACAAGTGAAGAGCTTTGGTGGCTAACAACCTCGCACTGTGGCTCAGATTTGCTGTCGTGGAACTTTGTGAATTGTGATGCAATTGCGAGATGGAGCAGAAACTGGTGAATTTCTTTATTGAGATGATTTTACAGTATCGGGTCTCCTGTGTCTGAAGGCAACATCACAACTCCCTCATAGGGCAGAATGTTACCTCCATCAGAAGAAGTGAGTCTAGAATGAGTGAGTCAAGAATCTGGCCCACCAACAACAAACTGGCATTTGCATGTTGCTGCTATTTGAAGGCCGGAAGAAAAAAAGTGTTATGAATGTCAAAATAGGGGAGCTCCCAGCTGTATGGAGGTGTTGAAGAGGATCCGCTGTTTCATAATCAAAATATACACACCAGAATGCTCTTCCCATTAGTGTGTCCAAATCCCCTCGTGACAGCTGCGCCGGCAAAAGTGGCGGATATGAGGATATGAGCAGAGTTCCCATCATCGTCTGCCTTTGGAAAGACTGGGACAGGGGGAAATTTTGTATTTGATGACAGAATAGTGACAATGAAGGAGCGGCAGAATAGAACACCATGATCTACTGGTTGAGCTGTTTTTTTTTTTTTTTTTTTTTTCCCAGATCAGGGGTTAAAGCCCCCCCCCTCTTGTTATTCCCAGGGTCAACTCATCCTGTGATTGGGGCTCTTCCACAGCTCAGTCCTCCCACTGAGAGCGAAAACGAGAGCTTGGTTTCAGCTCTGACTGTACATGTCGTGGTTAACTCGAGCATAGGAAGGACAGACAGCAGAAGAGGAGGGAGAGGGGATGGGAGAGGAGAAGGGAAAGAGAGGCGGCAACGCTGAATTTAAGACAAGGAGACTGTGAAAGGCAGGGAGACGGGATAGATGGCAGCCAATTATGTGGCTCAGCTTAGTGTGAACAGTGGGACAAGGTACTGTCAGCAGTGAGATAAAAATAGACAGTATCTATTGGAGAGTGTGTGTGTGTGTGTGTGTGTGTGTGTGTGTGTGTGTGTGTGTGTGTGTGTGTGTGTGTGTGTGTGTGTGTGTGTGTGTGTGTGTGTGTGTGTGTGTGTGTGTGTGTGTGTGTGTGTGTGTGTGTTTGAAAGACTGGTTTCTCGGCTTCACTGTTTGTATTATTTGTACGTGTATTGCATTACATGGTTAAAGTTGGCACAGTATGGATAGATGGCGAGCAGTTACCATTGTGGTTTTACTTCCACCTTAGGAGTAAAAACACACACACACTCCACAGCCTTTGATCAGAATGAAGTACAACTAATTATACAATTACCTCTGATGTAGAAAAATATAATTGAAAGAGGGACCTTTGAGTCCACCTTGGAAAAAAAAACGTACAGAACATTTTCCACACACACAGCACACATGCACGTGCGCGCACACACACACACACTCTCACACATGTGGATGAATGAGTGTTGTATTTGATGTAATGAGTTTCATGGGTGAGTGTCTCCATGTAAGGCCGGGTCATTAAACGGTAATAGTGAGATGAGAGCTTATGTGTGTAGAGAAGAGGGACGACAGGTAGAGAAAAGGCAGGAGAATGTCTGTGGACGGAGGACACAAAAAAAGAGAAATGTAGAGAACCAGAAAAATTATTTTATACTCACCTTCTGAAAATATTGAGATACGAGATGAATGCATTTCCACATACCAGCTGAAAAATACTAGAATGGAACAGATAAAGCTGTGAAAAGCAAACTATTAAATCATGAAGGATGAAAGCCACACAAACAAGTCCAGGTGGGCATCTTTACCCGTCATCAGCTCTGTGAGATACCTGTTAAGCCCCTGTAAATGTCTGCAAATGTGACCCTACTGTCAATCAACGTAGGACCCATAGTGATGCTATTATTTATTCATTCCTATCAGTTGCATAACAGGTACCCGATTTAGGTCATATCACCGCCCTCATGGAGTGGTTCAACAGCGTTCTTCGGAAAACTTGTCCTTATTGTGGCAGTCAACTGTGAGGTTCTAATGACAGATGGGATTGTGGACTGTGGTCCGTCTGTTGTCTCCCTCCTGACTGACTCTCGTGTCAGTCAGGAGGGAGACATGAGTTGTACAGACGTGTCGACCCATCTGTTTGATGGGACATATTTGCTCATATTATAAATTCTTCTTTTAAGAAGTTTCAGTTCCAAAGTTTTCTTTGAAACTTTTGGTCTCAAAGGTCGGGAGCTATAACATTTGGGGTATTGGCGAGATATGTCTATTTCCCTCCAAACCTAAACATCTACAATCAATATAAATCAGAATCTAAACATCATATTTCCCTTCTAAAGCATAGACTTATTCTACTCCATGGCCGTAGAAAACTGAGCACTTTCCCAGAGGTTTTCTTATTCCATGGACACCGCGGGTTTCTCTCATGCTGTTCATGCTTTCTAATTATTGGGCAGATGAAACTGAGGCCGATGGTCGCGTGTATGCTGCAGCTTAGTAGGTAGCTTATTAATGTGTGTCTGGTTTGGTTCCCCCTGTAGGTTGTCATAAAACGTGTGAACTCAGTGATGTTCCAGTTGAAAGGCTCCCTTAAATACTACATGAATAGCCCTCTGTATCTTAATGCACATATTCCAAGAGAGTACTGTTTCAAGGCCTATTTACATGCATACATTTGACCGGGTGACGCATCCCGTGCAATCTTGAACGTTGCAGAGTGTGTGTATGTGTCAATAATATTGCTGCAGTGGGAAAGTGAACAGGAGGGTTTGTCAGAGTTTGATGGCTATCATCATAATGTTGGCCTTTAATCATTCATGATTCGTCTTTGGATACACATTCCTGAATATTTCAAAAGCCACTTTTATGGTTTAACTCATCCGTCAAGGGGCATGACCGCAGGTGGAAGGATGAGGGGTTTACTGTAGTTGCGTGTAAACTGTTAAAATGGTCGCATCTAAAGATGCAGTGAATGCAAAGTAGTGCATCTTGTTAGAAGCTCTCACCCACGTCACAAGCCTTTTCCATTAAGATACTTTGAACAGTAACAGATTCCTCTCCCAATGCATACCCCAAACTAATGATAACAGTCAGGGATTTAGGAAATGAGTTTCAGCACATCCCTTTGAACAGGCTTTGTGAAAATCTTCATGGTTTTGTACAAACCCATCCAAATTGCTGTTTTTTAGATGCTTGCAACAAATCTCTGTGATGTATTTTTAGTAAATGTGTCTATTCTCTTAAAAGCAATATTTTTTTTAATAATATCTTTTATCTTGGAATCTTTTCTTCCTCCCTAGTAGGCTTCTTACCAAATCTTGTGCGGGTTTGTTCTGTTGCTATGATGAAGGAATTTATCTTTATCCAAGATCTAACATGTGAAACAGTGCACCTACTGTCAGCGACTGTTTGTGTGACAGTGATCACTAAAACCAGTCAAACCAAATCATTGTTGAAAACAGGAAAGGTGTCTGCCTACATACTTTGTAAATCATTCATCCATGGTCAAATGCATACTCTTACTACATAGAAGAGAAACAAATATGTTGTATACACTTGGTGCTTTTCTTAGTGTCATATTGCCCCTCTTCAAATGAGGTTGTTTTTGATTCTTGTTCTTTTTGTTTTTGACTCTTGTTCCTTTTTGTTTTCCTTATATTGTTTATTTCTTTATCGGCTGTTCCTTTCCATCGATTCTGTTTCTAGATATGTTGTCATCCACACCACTTTGTGGTCTAGAGTAAATAAACAAAACTTCAACTAAACTTAAAGCTTTTTCACCCTCAAACAAATTACCAAAAAAACTACCATGAATTTTAGAAAATCTAATAAATACGTAAACAATTTGTAATATGAATCTATTTAATCCTGAAAAATCAGTTTGAAGATTGTCCCCCACCCCCCGACAGTGTTGTGTCTTGTACTATTTGTAATGGGTGTTTTAGTTTGTTTGATGCTCCAGATTAGGGAGCTGCTTTGCTTATCCATTAGAAAAGGACTGCAAAGCTTGAAGATGCATATTGAACTGGGAATCATTTCCCATCTTCTCCGTCAGCTTCATCTGTCTCAGTGCTGCACATCAGATAAACTCCACGAGCTCTTTAAAAAGACTTGGGCTGACACATTTTGGCATGAGTAAGAAAGTTTCACTTCAGTGGTTTCTTTATCTTGATTCTTGCAGCACCAATCAGAGAGAATCTTTCAAGGGTCTTCTTAAACCTACTAGATGGAGATATTAACTTAATTAATACATTTGAATTGAATTTTCTGATTTTTTTTTTTTTTTTTTTAAGATGAGATCTCAAACCTTAATTTCAGCACCCAAACTGATGTATTAAATATATATAATCTTTCAAGATTGTTGCATTCGTGCTTTAAAGTTGACTCTGTTGCATCCATGATTTTTATTTTGATACTGGAACTCCGCTTAATCAGATTAACTCATGGATGTCAGGCATGTTGAACCGACAAGAAGACTTATCAGTATTGCATTAAAACAACCCCCTCTTTTGAAATGGAAAGACATTCATGCCACAGAGGTATGTTAGGGCTCGTGTATTTATATAATGATATGTGCCTCACGCCGTGTTAACAATAAAAAAAGCTCTGGCCAATACTCAGATGTTCAAATAAAACGAGTGCAGTGAAGCTAAAAAAGATGTGATATTCATAGGCTGGAAGCAATGTCAGCAGCTGATCCCTGAATGCCTCACAGTGTTAAGTGAATGTCTGACACTGCTGACAATTTCTGAAAATGTCTTTGTTCTAGATAGATAGATAGATAGATAGATAGATAGATAGATATATACTTTATTGATCCCCGAGGGAAATTCAAAAGCAAAGAAAATCTCCCAATTGTTTGGGCCTCTGATGGAGACTACTTCAACATACTAAAGGAAAGGATAGGATAGGGAAGGTTAGGGGAGGATAGGATCGGATAGGTGGGATTAGGAAAGGACATGATAGGATAGGATAGGATAGGTTAGGATCCAGTATTGTGAGGTGGGTTGAGAAAGGATAGGTTAGTGTAGGTTAGTCTAGGTTGGTGTAGGTTAGTCTAGGGTAGGGTAGGACACGATAGGCTAGGGTATTGCAAGACTCTTCATCTTGTAGTTGAATGAGAATAGAGTGTGTTATGAGATCTGTCTTTTGTCATCAGTGACATTAGTCATCAGTATGTGAATGTGTGAGTATGAATGGGTGAACAAGGATCAATCATGCGCCACGTCACTGCCCATCATGCTGCGATCGTATGAATACGTGTTGTTTTGGTCTCGCCAGCGAACATGTAAGATAGTGATAATGACCTCTGTCCTAAAGAAGGATTAAATGGTCACCACATGTTTAATGGCTACAAAACCTTGCTGGGGTGGGTTCATTCAAGTTCATTCCATTCAATACATTTTAGACCAGCGGCTAATCTGCTAGCATCTGGTCCCACCGACCAGTTGGTGGAATGGGCCAGAAGCTAGCAGGTTGTTAAGTCTGAGTGCCATCATTAGTGTGCCAAGCCAAGCCAGGCCAGGCCAAACCAGCACTCCAGCTTAGTGCCTGATCCACTGTTAATGAGGCAGAGTGGGATGTTTATCTACCATCTATCCCTCTATCTCCTCCTCTATTTTGCTCCTCTACTTCCTAACACTCCCATCTTGTTTGAGAATCCCTCAATCTCTACCCTTCCATAAATTCAATCTGCTGGATAGTCTTCCCGTTTTCCCCCCTCGTGTCTTCTTTCATCATTTTTCTTTCTTCCTGTCCATGTTCTTTCCTTTGTTCATCCAACAGAAACGCACCCCAATCATCTTCTTGTCCATCTTTCTGTTTCACAACCTTTCCTTTTATGCGATTCTTACACAAGATTCTTAAGCTCATCATGTCTTTTTTTCTCCATTTGTCTCTGTTCTTCCATCGCGTCCTCCACCTCTGCCCCGACTTCTTCATCTATCTCACCTCTACTTCTCTGCCAACCTTCCTCTGTCCATTCATCAGTCCTTTATCTCTGCTCTCTAACCTCATACTCATTTTTCCTCTTCACCATCTCTTTGCTTATTGATCTCCGCCCTCATCCCTCCCTCAATCCGTCACGTTCCCACCTAGGGTCCCGCACCTTTTCCACTTCAAACATCTCTGCCCCTTTCCTCCTCAGCTCGCCCTGACCCCTGCATCACCTCCCCTTAGACCCGTCCCGTCATCTTGTCCTGCTATAGCTGGCCTATTCCGCACAAACCATCAGTATCATTGCATTCGCTATCCCTCTTTCCTCTACTGTCATCTCTGCTCAACAGTTATGTCGTTACAGGAGAGGTTAAAGATCTCATCATCGCTCTGGATGTCATCATCAGTCTGTAAATGGGCTCTTCTCTCATGTAGGACGTTTAAACACAATGCTAGTTTCTGTAGAGCCCAGAGTCGTGTATTAGTGTGTGTGTTCGCATTTGCCTTCTGTGACACTGCGCTTGTGTTTGCGTAAGCTCATGATGTGTATTCCTACGTCGTTGTTGATCCTGATGTAGTCGCAGTAATAATCCCTCATCCACATCCTGCATGACAACGTGGGCCGAAATAGCCCCGGCTGTTTGGGCTGATAGTCTGTGGTGCTGTCTAGAAATAATTCTCAGACTGTGCAATGAGGCCAAAGCTGGCTGACCCCATTAGAGCAACCTTACAACTCATTGTGAAAGGGCCCGTCGCTCATCGACAAGACACAGTCACCTCCGTCTGACTAATGGCTCTGGACTGGCAGTCTGTCTGAGGCTTGGGCCAGATCAGCCTAAAGACAAGAGACAGGCCTGTGGGGACACACGGCTGCAACACTGCCGAGAAAACAATTAGTAATAGAGTTATTGAAATGAAGGAGGTAGCTACGGGATTAGACTGTGTGCTGCCCATCTTTATACTGTCTTTAGACCCATCGCTGCTCAGCAACACTTTTAACTCCTTAGGCACGGAGAATAGTCTCGTGACGACTCTGGAGTTTTTTTGGGGGGGGGGAAACATTAGATATTACCACATCCATTTCAAAAGCAAACCATACAGCAATTAAATGATGATGAAGAGAGTACATTTTAAACCATGGTTTATTAAGAATTTCATCATTAAAGTATAAAAAATGTGTATTTGAAGCAGCAGGGCCAGAGGAAGTTTCAGAACTAGAGAGTCCTTTTTGTTTGTGGATTAGAAATGCCTTGTTAATCTTATTAGATTAAATAGTCCTCAGGGTCTAATTCGCTTTTTATTCAATCCCCTCTGTAAGTGGATCGGGATTTCCTTTAATACCAATGAGATATCTTTTTTATGATGATGGATATTAATCAAAAATGCAAATTACTGCTGGTTTGGAAGATGGGACCATTTTCTAGACAAGGGGGAGATGTTTACATTGGGCCCATTATCATTGATTATAGAGATTAGGGCTGAACATTTTTGTTGAGTACCGAAAATTAGTCGACCATTTTGATAAGATAATTAACTATACAGTGTCTTCCTCTATTTTTATTGTTGTTTATTGTTCCCCCCCCAGCAGCGAGGGTAGGCCTGTTGTGTGGGTCTGAATTGTACTGTAAAGGGTCTCGGAACTGCTGAGCTTTATCATGCGTGAGTGATTTTCCCCACAAAATCCAGCTTGTGACTTGGACACGCCTTGTTTGTGCGTTACAGTAAAAAATCGGCGTCCCTCCTGAGTATAAAATTTCATGCATGTTGCTGTTTACTGTTGAACTGCGACGCGAGCGCTGGCCAGCGGGGAGGGCACTTTGTGTAGATCATCTACAAGGTAACCGGGTCTATAGTGCACCTTCATCCTCAGGCAGTGCCCGGGGCGGCCTCATTTTCTGCTTTTCTCCATTTTTATGTCATTCAAGGGCTGAAACTAATTGGCACTGTAAACTACTTACTGTGGCATTTTCATTCCCGATGCCAGAATGGACTCTAAAACACTACAATAGATGTTCCTAAATGGAACATTATGATATATTGAATTGATGATAATCTTGGATTTTTTATTTTGATGCTATTTTTCATTGTTTTCTGTCTGTTATATCAGTGTACAGTTTGCATCTTTTTTTTCCCCACTTAGCAGGCAACTTCCATAAACGTGAGCTGAGATCACGTCGGCTGATTCAGACTATAATCTGAACGTCCACCATTTTACACCCTGATTTGGTCCACATGTGGACAACTATTTAATAATCGATGTTGAGGAGGGCCACGGTCTGAACAACCATATTATGTCCAGATGTAGTTAATACATTTTCTTTTTATCTTCTCTCCGGGGTGTCCAGAACTGACATAACAATGTCCGATGTCGGTTTTACGTTGTCTGGCCCTCTTTTTGCTCACTGGGTTGCTTTCATCAGTCGTGTTCATGTGAAAATAGTAAATCTCCGCTTTTTGTGGCTCATCAAAACCGCATGGTGACAGATGACAAGTTGGTAAAAGTGCCCCCACCCAGCCCTGTCCACACCCCGTCATGGTCCACTTAATGCCGAGGGCGTAGCAGAAGGGATTATTGCGTATTACCATGGTAAACTTCTGCAGTGTTGCACGCTATTACAGTTATCACAGTTATGTCACAAATGTGGTGAGCACAGAGAGTGAATGCAACTGCGGTTTGACTCTGACACGTGAGATGTCTGTATACACTCCCACACCTCACTCACACACACTTACAAATGCTTGACCCTCACAGGAAGCACATACAAGCGCCCACGCAGGATCAGGAAGAGACAGTACATCTGCTCACTAAAGTAAACACACGTAAAAATGCTCATTGCACACCCACAAACACCCGCTCTGTTTAAATGTCAAGGAAGGATCCTAGAATGGCTGCAGGAAATGTGGCGAGAAAGACAATAACCCTTTTGGTTTCTACAATATGCTTGTTTTTTTCACAATAGTGCCTAAGATTTACGGATAGTTGTGGAAGCTGTCGTTAGAGTGAGATTGCTCCTACTGGCAGTGAGCAGCGTGCTCAGAGTTGGCTGCTTAACAGTCAGCCAGGGGACCAAAGTCATTCCGTGTTTTGGCAATCATCATTTCCCAGAGAGTTGTTTTAAAAATACATTTTAGCCACATACATTAGAGATACTGTTTGTTTGTTGCTTTGACAATATTTTTGCTGGAGGTGGAGTTGGTTTGGACTTGGAGCATCAGCAGTTTCTCTCGCACACTATCTGAATTAGAGTTGGGAGATGGGTATTCAATCTGTCATTGATATCATTAATTTTACCAACATCAGACTGATGGTGTGGGTCCACGTCAAAGAGACTACATTCCGGAGTTTGTCATCCAGGCTGCATGAGTCGCTCTCAGTGTGAGAAGTTCAATGTAAAGCAGATCCCTATAAATAAGAAACTGAATGCACACATGCGTTCATTGTTAACACAGACTTCAAAATGTATTAGTTTATCATGAAGCCAATTTTTAAGCCTCTGTTATTTATTTTCCATCATGCATCACTATTCTTCCAAACAAGTAAATATCCACGATCTTTAGAAGCACATGGTCTCCTCAGCCTCCTCTGCTTCTTTGACAGTGTTGAGGTTACTGAGGTGAAAATAAGAAAATAAGACCTCCCTTAATTTAGTTCAGTATGGATGCTGAATGTGCGTATTTGTTTTGATTCCTGCGTGCTGACCTTGTTATCCAACGCAGTGATTGATCAGGCTTTTTGTGTTTATCTAATGCCTTTCTAACCAGGTGCTGATGTCTTCTCTCAATCATCCTATTTGTGCGCTCCTTTTTCCGTTCACTTTTTTTTTTAAGGAGAGTGCCCTATCCATCTTTCGAAAGGGCATTCCTACTATGTGTTAGTAGTAATTGCAAATAAAAAGTGAAGCAGGAAGGCGGAAACTACTCCCCTGGAACTTTACATCTTGTTTTAGAGTTGCTCTTTGTGAATAATTGAATTTGAATGCTTTAGTGCTCCCTGAAAAAAAAGAAAAAAAGAATAAAATATAGCTGTGAAAACAACCTTCTTCATGTTCCCTAGACGGCCTATACAGAAACAAGACTGCCTTTTTAAACATTTGGGCCACTGACCAAGTGTGAATTGGTGGTAAACATAAAGTGGACAGACCAAAATAATAAAATTCAAGCCAATGTACACAGATAATTGGACTTTCACAGCATATAAAATCTTTGAAAGTGGCTGATCAAAGAGAGGGTGTCTGAAAACGTATTTGGACTTAAACTGGACAATCTGTCATAGAAAAAAATCGAGGTCCTGAAATTAAAAGCACCACTTGACTGAATTTAATCTTTCCGGAGTTAATTGTGATGTTTTTGCCAGCCATTTAAAAATGAATTTTGCTGGGTGAACTTTATCCAGAGTAAATCATCTCATTGCATCCTAGTGCTGCCCTTTTCTCTCTGCTTCGGGCATCTGAATGTTCCAGCAGCACTTCCAGCAGCACTTCTTGATTTTGAATGTTGACTTCTCCACAGGAGTTGCAAATCTCATAAGTCTGCTTCAAAATAAACCCACCGGCAGCAGCCACACAACTTGTGCTGCACACCGAGACATGTTCATGTGTTTGATTTATCCAACTAATTTACTGACAATACAAGTGTATTGACACAAACACAAACAAAGTCACGGCTCGTATGTTTCTTAGAATCACTTTTTTTTTTTGCAATACTGTCTGGTAATTTAACCAATTTAAATAAACCTCCTCTACCTAAGGCACAAGTCATGAATAAAAATTTGAGCTAAAACACCATGTAAAGTTTGGGTATTGAGGCATTTTCGTATATATGTACATTTTCAGATTTAATGAAAGAAAATGCATCGTTAAAAATGGAATTTGTTGCAAAGGCACAGACATCTTGGTTTAGATATATGTATATGAACATAATATGCTTGCACAGGACTTTTTTGCTTCATCGTATTAGAGCGTGGAGGAACCCTCGGGACATATTTCAACAAAAAACAACAGCAACAACAATACAAACTAACAAAGAACCCCTAAAAACAAGAGATAGAATTTAACAGTTTCCGATTTACTTTCTGAATGTGGAATGTGGTGATATCAGCTCCGTTCAATTGATTGACAATATCCATAATGCAATGGTTTAATCTCGACAATAGTGGGAGATGAATAAAGTAAGTAAGAAAGACAGGAGAAAAACACTACTTCACCGCGACTTTTATCTGGTCAGACCAACCCGCTGCTTGTGAGCTGTTGTGCTTCTATTCGAGGCACCGCGCATCATCCTCCCAGCTCTTGAATAATGAGCAAAGTGCCGAGAACATCAATACTGCACCATCAACTGGACGAGCTCCACAGACATTAGTCAGCTCAGACTTAACCGTACGACACATTATCATAATGTACTGCAGGTGTTAAAAGGAGTTTTGTTGCGCTGATGTTGTCCCGAGCGACTTGGTGATAGTGAAATCGTTAAATAATGTATTAAGACTGTGGCGGCAACTCCCAATCCATCTTGCAGGTATCTGGCAGAGATTACACTTCACATACTTGATTGGCGCCGTCAGTGGCCCTTTTAGCAGTTTTCTTTGTCTCACAGAGTTGAGTGAAATGTTCATGGCAGACTGGCAGACTGTCTGTCCTCAGCAATTTGTCAAGCAGCAGGTGTCAAGGCAGGAAATATGGCCAACTGTCAGACAAACACCAGTTACAGGTTTCGACTATCCAATAAAATTGTGAAATTGACAGATATATCTGGAGTAACTGGCCATGACAGACCGTTTGCAGCTTTTGAGGACTGGAACTGAACTATCAAGACTCTCGAATTTGAATAATTTCCTTTTAGAACAGCTGTTAACTGTGAAAACCAACAATGACTTTCCCGTGAAATATGAAATTATATAACACCGTAGAGATGTATTCAAAACTAAGTGAGCAAACCTATCCCGGTGTAACAATATTTCCTGCCACATGAAGCAGTAATTCATCATCTTTCCATGTGATCAATAACGCACTCCCTTGCTTTCCTGCCTCTCTGGTCATGAGGCCGCGCTGGCAGTCAGCAGGAAGCCGGTAGAAGATCCAACGGAATGCTAACGATTACTCACAAGTTGACACCCTCTTTGTTGCAAAGATGTTTGCCGAGTGAGTATATCAATAAAACATTTCCCCTGGATATCCATCTTGTCCATATCTAGCAGCTGGCTCGGACTCTCGCGTAATGTGTTTCAGCAACAGCCCGTGTCCGTACTCTGACCCGTTAATGTGTTTGAGTCTGAGATGTGGGGGATAATAAAGCGCTCTCATGTTCAATCAGTCCTTAACGGATAAGGAAGCCAGCCACTCCCACTGCATCTCCCAGGTCCTTAACGCAGCTACGCTTAGCTTTTGTCCACTGGTCATTTAGTCGGTGTGGCTCCCAGTATTCAGCTAAACATGTCCTTGAAAACCATTAGAATGACATGACTCCTCACAGCCTGAGAGACGCGCCTGTATGCACCGTGGAAAGCTTCTTTCTTTGTTGTTGTTTATTTGTTTTCATTTGACCTTTTAAGTAGCCCTGGGGCGGAACGGAGCTCTGCCAAACGTAATAGCATACCAGTGTTTACTGACCGAGACATTTTGGGATGATGAAAGCATCATTAAAAGCCTATAGTCTTGGTAAAAATGGAGTAATTTAACTTAACAATTAAATAAATTACAGCTAAATAGCCAAATTATTGGCTCCTGTCCACTTACTTTGTGTTCAGTTGGCGAGACTGGACTTGGAAATTTGGAACACTGGAAATTTGTTGATATTGTCCAAAGTGTTTGGAGAATAAAATATTAAACGAGCATTCTGTGAGCCAGAGAGAGAACCTCTTTTTTAAAGAACACAACATTGGGCTCAGAAACTCCTGTGGTTTATTGTTTGAGATGCAGCATTGACCTCGATTGAACTTCTCGTGTCTCTCAAGACTAAATGTCTGCAGAGGTTGAAAAAGCTGCAGTCTTTTTATTCCCTGCTGATGTCACAGGGGAGACATCAGCACTTCAGAAGACAGAACAAGAGGCTTCTGGGTGTGGTCTGTCCATTGATTTGTCAGGAAGATGAATGGATGTGACAGTGATAGCTTGATAAGTCGATGGAGACACTAAATGATGAGCGCAGAAGAGGAAGTAAAGATTGATCGGGGCGCTGACGAGGTCTCGGCCGACCAGACACAGAGTCAATACCTTGGGTAGGTGACATTGTTGTGGGATCACTGCCTAGAAGTTCCCTGGCTGATACAGTAGCTCTAGCCACACCCTTTAACCAGGCCACTGTCCTGTTTAGCCGCAGTGAGACTGAAATTAGAAACTCAAATTCTTCCACGCATTGAGCAGAAGTGGTAATACATTGGTAATCCGTACTAGCACTGCAGTCATGTTAACACAGGGTTTATTCCCGAAGTCTGGGTTACATTAGGAGGCTTCAGGAAAAGATAAAACAAATGGCAATGTTTGGATGACAAGTGAAGGACAAAGGGAACAGGGAATCAAGAATAGAGTGCTGACATCATTCACAATCCAAGCTCTGTCTCTGTCTCTGTCTCCCCAGTCGAGTCTCTACCTCGACTTGTCCTCATTGTCTCTTTGACTGAGGTAATCACATGTTATCTGCAGTCGGTCAGATCAGGTTTGGAAGACTGTCAGTTCTGGAGGCAGCTGAACACCTCCAGGTTTATTTCTCTGCCGTTGTGATATTCATCCGGGATTTGACAGGTTTGAGTCAAAGGATCAATTTTTTTTTTTTTTTTTGTTTGTTTCTCAACGTGAACAAAAAGGTCACCTCCCTCAACAAAATCCTTGATCGGTGCTAAGTGGGGAACTGAATGAAAAGTCGTCCGCACATTGTCTGGAGGCCATGTCTGCGGACAGATAAGGAAAATACAGAGGAGCTGTGGGAAATGTAGAAACATTGGTACGTGGTACACATGAAACTTTGTCATTCATCATTATCACATTTTTGAAACTATATTTTTGTAGATAAAATGAAAATTCATTTTAAAACTTTCTTGGACAATACCGAGGAACAAACATTTATTGCTGCAAGATCATGTGTTTGGGATTTTGTGTCAAAGAACATAGCACCAATGCAGTGGTGTTTTAAATAGTTTTCAATTAATATACTATGAACTGTATCATTGAAAATGTATACTCTTACAATGAGCCTTGTTCTAAACAATCAGAATTGTATGAGCCAGAAGCAGCCATTACTTTTTTTTTCACCACCTCCAGTTTCCAGTCTTGTAAGTACTGATCTGTGAATATCTGTGCTGTGCTGTGGTCACCGAGCTTGAGTGCTTCAGGCAAAGAAAACAAGAGAGTGCTGAAAGCTCACTTTGCTAAATCAATGAATAGCTTATTGCTAGTCAATATGCACATGACTTTCCAATGAATACCAGACACGCAAACCACCACTGTCCCCCCAGTAAAACTCTTACACTCTACTGCACGGTCAATACTGACTGATAAGCGTCAGTAAAGCGGGTCTTTTAACCAGTGTCCCACATCATGTCCAGTCACATGGCACAGGTGTCGGACCCATACTGGTCCAAATAATCAATCCATGCTACTTAAAAGAATGACATCCCCCCAAGTGGCACCTCATGCGTGGACGGCGACGATGACTTTCCCGTCATTAACTGAACTAGCAAATGAAGGAGGGAGTCATTCAGATTAAAGTTAATGCAGCATACTGGATCCGACTTGTACGGTTTCACTGGCTTCTGTCATATGCTCCACTCCTGGATCATTCTCTTTTACAATGAGGCACTAAAACTAACAAAAGGAGAACATGCTTTGGTGAAATTTTATTAAATTGCCCACTACATAAAACTGAAGCCTTGTTCGAAATAAGAGTGGAGACGTTTTTTGTTTTTTTTTAACGTTTTATGACATTTTTGAGGAGGCAGAGAAATCTCTTTTGGCAGCACTCACAGGCAACCATGTTTGGAAAATCTTTCCCTGGTATAATTTTGAAGAGGAAATGAAACACAATTGAAGTGTTGACGGACAATAAAGACTTAGAAAACCAGATTGTTGGACGTTAATCAGTTTAGCAGTCAGATCAGCACAACAGTCATCCAAGACTTCTTAGATAATCAGTCTTAAGTTGCAGAGAAGGAGGAGTGAAGGAAAGGGGGAATGGAAGATGTTCAGCACTAATAAAGTATGAGGGTGGAGGTGAAAATCAGACTTCGTGCTGATGGTGACGAAGAATCCAGTGGGACGCGGGATTAAGAAAGCGGGAAAACGAGGGAAAGGACAGACGGAGGGTAAGAAAAGGAACAGAATGTCAATGACCAGTGTGTGAAGTATACGGCTGCATTCGGGGGGCTCACTTTGCTTGCCTCAGAGCAAAGATTTACTCAAAACACATCCGTTATACGACAACTGAAATTCAGCAGCTCAAGATGCTTTATTAACACAAAATAGTGATATTATTGGACTCATGCGTAAATCATAAAACATTAGGAAATGCATGGGAAAAAACTGCATTTTGCCAATATTTTGGAGACCCTCAAAGTTTCCCAAATCATGTTTTCAGGTGAGCTCATGTCTCTTTAAGAGGGGCTGAGACCCCCCTGGCTCCCCCGTGGTTCACACCCCCTGTCAATGACGATGCTCCAGTGGTGCATGACAAATTGCTCGGGTTCTTCTGATGTCATTCATCCAGGTCATTGCATCCAAAGAGGCCTGTCGAGTCAGCTGGACATGTTTTGTTGAAGGCGTTTGGCTCTTTATCCAGAGCTTCATCATTCGAGGGTTGATGCAGGGATTCAGCTCCACGTGGTCGTTCCCTACTTTGGGTTTAACCATCTTGTATGAGACTTGAATATCGAGTTCAAGTCAACAGGAAATTGAAAATCTGGAGCTGGATAAATAGAGAAGGAAGTGATTAGAAATTCATATCAATCACAAACAATAACTGATGATCACGTGATACAAGTTGACTGAGAGCCTGGGGGGGTTTGTAGGTGCCCATTCGGTAGGCAGGTAGAGAGAATCGCCCGGACTGGAAAATTTCAGAGGGGTTGTCCCGCCAGGTCCGTTATTTTCACATAGAAGTCACGCAGCGGTTTTTATCAGAGAAGTTAATCTCCAGTCCTACCCCCCCCCCACTCACACACACACACACACACAAACACACACCACCACTAATCACATTTGGTTTTCATGTTCCTTTTTACAGTTCTCCAATTACGCCACTGTAGTGGAACCACAGCTGAGTCAGCTGGATTTATTTTACACACAGTATGGGGGGGGGGGGGGGGGGGGG